>CAIGQV010018201.1:8079185-8156477 GCA_903798115.1 Danio jaintianensis | reverse complement strand
AACTTTCTGAAACTCATGCAGAAAATAATGCTGGGTTCACATCGATCATGGAGCACCCAGTCACTAGCTCTAGTTTACCCGGGGGATGTTTTTCACCTCACCTCAACCGAGACAGTTTGTCTGATAACCAGTTAATGTGAGGTATTTTTAAGAGCAAAATTAAACTTGAAAAAAATTCAACTTTCTGAAACTCATGCAGAAAATAATGCTGGGTTCACACCAATCGTGGTGAACCCAGTCACTAGCTCTAGTTTACCAGCAGGATGTTTTTCACCTCACCTCAACCGAGACAGTTTGGCTAATAACCAGTTAATGTGAGGTATTTTTAACAGCAAAATTAATCATAACCCAAGTTCAACTTTCTGAAACTCATGCAGAAAATAATACTGGGTTCACACCAATCGTGGAGCACTGAGTCACTAGCTCTAGTTTACCCGCGAGATGTTTTTCACCTCACACAATTTTTCAGTTCGAGTTAAATTACTCAAACTTTGTAAAAATAATCTGCCAATGGGGTAAGCAAAATAATCTTATTCAAAAGAGAAAACACGGTTATTTTGGTTGCCCCACTGCCAGATTATTTTGCTTGTTTTAAGGTAAAACTCACTTAATTTTGACATTTCTGAAAACAAGACAGTATTTTTTGCTCCTCTCGAAAATGCTTCTTGATGTATGAATTTTTAGATATTTGGACTAGAAACAAGACAAAAACTCTAAGCAAGAAAAGCCTTTTTGCAGTGTAATTAAATGAGCAGTAACAGGAACTGGTAATAAATAAATACTAATATCCAAAGAATAACTACTGGTATCATTTAAAAAGGCACTAGTAAAGTTTGGGCACTTACAGCAAATAAAATTTATAAATTAAATAAATAAACACTGGAAAAGATACCAGTATCTAAAAAAAAATACCAATAGGATGAAAATAGATACTAGTATGGTTTATAGATTAAATGCTAACACAACACAATACACTACAAAAAGGTAATAGCTAAAAAAGCATAACAGGGTACTTTAATGTGTTATTTTTCCAAACAGGCACCAAACAGTTGTAAAACTGTACCTACTGGAACGAAAAGACAAAAAGTGATACTTTACTTACGTCCAGGCATTATGTCCAGTCTCAGGGTCAAAAAGCATGTGACGTTTTTCAGAGTTTTTAAGAGCTCTTAGCTCATTCCATCTTCTGCAACACAAATGACACAAAACTCAGTTTATTGTATTTTTCTTGTATATTACATATTATTAAAATTTTGTTTTTATTTAAGACTATTCCATATAAGATAGATTCAAAGTCTTACCCTAAGGCATGTGAGTACTTGTTTTGAAACGCCTGACTTTCAGTGTATTCCAAAACTTTATCCCAGTAATACACAAAAAGTCGCGACACTGTTCTATGGAAAAAAACACACACACATAAAAACTGTATAAAAATATTGTGTATATTTGAATTAAAACTAAAATATTGCCATCGTTTTGCTCAACCATTTCATCTGATCTTTCATTAAAATGTAACATTCTTTCTCTTATGTAACATAAATAATATTTTGAAGAAAGTTGGCAGATGTTTCTCAGATGTTCTTTTATGTTTCACAGTTTAAGGTCATTGTATCATAAAAGTTAGCATGTTAATCACTGTGATTTATAGATTTTATTAGAATTATTGTTTGACAGCAATAATATATGCAAGCTTTAAAAATATGTATTAACAAGTTGTCTATTTCTTTATTCAGTTTCTATAGCATTTGTTTCCCTTGGTACTACTGTAAGATCTACCTGAAAGTCTTAACGCATTTTTTCAATTTTCATTTATATCTTTGATTTATTGTAATTTGTCTTTTTCATCACTGACTACTTATTAAAAGCAGTGTTTTTTTTGTAGGATAAAAGCTGAGATTGGTTACACTGTAAAAGAATATCTGTTAATTAACAGATTCCGTATTTTGAGATTTACAATCGTTTCCCATTTATTTACATTTGTGAATTGCATTATGGGACCTTTGATCCCTGCTCTGTCGACTACAGTTTAACAAAGGGATGTTTATTGACATTTTAGGAGTTTGAAATAGAATTATGTACTGTATAAGAAATAATATATAGAGAATTAAGTCTGTAAAATAATAGACAAGTTATATTACAAGTTTTTGTACTGTAATATATAACACCAACTGTTAAAAATGTTAATGAAAGTCACTTTTTCAAACTTTTCATGGTTAAAAGTTGTTGGAAGAAAGATCAAGGTCCCATAATGCCATTCAAAAAGCATAGATAAAAGGGGAACAATAAAAAATAAAAACATGAATCACAAAATAAAAAATGCTAATTAACAGATATTTTTTACAGTGTTTATAGGCAAAAAAAAAAAAAAAAAGATAATAAATGTCCTTACCTCAGTGTTATTAGAAACTCATCACTCTCTTTCTCCTTCTCTAAGTTGATAATTTCCTGGAGCTTTGTAAAAAACTGCTCTAATGCCATCTGTGCTCTAAAAAATATAATTCAGATTAAATGGTGTGTTATAAAAAACCTACATATCATCAACATACATGTCATATGTGTGTATTTTGACCATTTGCATTAAAGAAACCATTTAAATACAAGATGCATCATTGATTTTGTGTGCTGCAGTACAGCAATGAGTGAAACGAAATGGATCTTACTCATTGAGAAGTTCATCAATGTCTGTCTGCCCAACATTCACAGCAACTTTTATGATCTCGATCACTCTGGGTCGTGCCAGTCTGTTAGATGGCACAACAAAGAAAACATGAAAAACTATTTGTTTATGCTAACATATGAATATCTTCGCCTTTGAAATACATAAACAGTGGATAAAATAAGTATTGAATGTGTCGTGATTTTTCCTGGTAAATGTATTACTAAAGTAGCTGTTGACATGAAATTGACCAAGATTTTGGTAAAAATACAAACATACAAATGAACCAAAAAATAATAATCTGACAATCTAGTTATGTGTAATAACATTGGAATGACACAAGGAGAAAGTACTGAACAACTGAAATAATACGTTGTAAAAAAGGCTTTTTTTGATAATGACAGCTTAAAGACGCCTCTTATATGGAGAATGGAGTTGCATTGCTCAGGTGTCAACAGAGTCTAAAAATCTTGACGATTCTGTGGGTCTCGTCCACTCTGATCTTTAGTTCTTATTTTCTTTTGGATTGAGATCAGGTGATTGGCTGGGTCATTCTAGTAGCTTTATTTTCTTTTCTGAAACCATTAAGAGTTTTCTTGGCTGTGTTTGGGACCATTGTCTTGCTGAAATGTCCACCCTGGTTTCATCTTCATCATCTGGTAATGTAGATGTTGGACTGAAGCAGCTAATATTCATTTACACTGACAGGGGTCAGGGTTGCTAAATAACTACTGAGAGATTTCGGCTGCTGTCTGGGCTTCCCATGCCTTTTTTACACCTTCCTTTCTTCATGTGTTCAATACTTTTCCCCAGTGCTATTTCATTTTATTACACAGAACTTAATTTCTAAAGTAATTAGTTTTGTTTTCTTTGTAATAATGGATTACTTTAGTTGCTGCTGACAACTGGTAAAAATTTCAAGACAACACCTTTAGAAATATGTTTGCTGAGAAAAATGCAAATATAAGAAAAAATATATATACAAGCACCTCAAAGGAATAGCCAAAAATGAAACTTTACTCAATATTTTCTCACCCTGAAGTGGTTTCAAACCTTTATGAGTTTCTTTCCTCTGCTAAACACAAAAAACCTGTAACCAAAAAACCCTTTTATGTCCATAGTAGGAAAAACTAATAATATGGAGGTCAATGGTACCAGGTTTCCAACATTTTTACAATTTTTGTTTGCGACAACTGAAGGTTGAGTATATTATGACAGAATTTTTATATTTTGGGTGAACTATCCTTTTAAGACTTCAATTATATTACTTTATTATTATATGAATGGAATGAAACAGAAGCAGCGTGTTAAGCATGAGGTCATACATCTTGGAAAGAATGTGACTGAAGAAGCCCATTGGATTGCTGTAGACTGGTGGAGCTCCTGGAAGGAAGTGGGACTCCACGTACCTGCATTAAACAAAACTGATGAACTATGTGTCAGTCAGTAATTGTAATAAATCAAAAATGACAAGGTAAACTTGGCATGATGGTGCATTTGACATATCTTTAAACTATTTGAAATCAGAAACAGATGAAAAAAGCCTTACTTCCAGAGCTCCTCTGTTGTGTTTTTCTTGAAGATCCCTTTAAAAACCCCAAATTCTCTGAAAGAAAATTAGATCCATGTTATTTTCAGCAACATCTGTTGTTTACAGTTGTAACATGATGAAAAATGTATTACAATAATATTAATCATACCTTAAAGTTCTGTCTCCAGTATATGCTTTACTCATCTGGTAAAGACCGTTATGAAGGAGGTTATACAGTTTCTTATAAATTCTGTGAAACACACATAAGGAAATAGATTTTAAGAAAGTAATAAAGAAATCACAAGAAGTCCTTGATTACGCAAAAAGAAGATCCTGTGCTATATATCGGAATTTCAGCAGTGCTGGTTTTAGAAGTATTTCTGTTAAAGGGACTTATTATCCAAAAATCACTTTTATAAGAGGTTTAAACACAGTTGTGTGTCAACAGTGTGTGAATATAACCAGTTTCTAATGGTAAAAAAACAAAAACGATTAATTTTATTTTTATAATCACACTTCATAAAAACAGTCAGAAACACTTTGATTGACATTCTCCCTTTGTAGGTGTCATCAGAGGGGGAAAGCCCCGCCCATTAGTGGAGATCTCTCCCTCATTAGCATAGGACATTAGTCTTGTTTTTGAATCTGCCACTATGTTGACACATAGGCATTCGTAGCTCCGCCCTCTTTTGAAAAGAGCACAATCTCATTTGAATTTAAAGTGACAGTCACCAAAATGACACTATTAGGATCAAAGCCTAAAAGGGGCAGTTTCAAAGAGTTAAAAAACATTATTAAACCATTGAACTATTTTGTTTTAAATTCTGAAAAGAAAAGAAATACATTTTTGGTAGAAAAGACTGATTTTCCATCACAACAAATGAAAATATTTACTTGACCAGAAAAAAAAAAGCTTTTTATTAGAAACAAAAATGTTAAGAAAAAAAAGTTTTTACACCATAACAGAATAAAACAAATATGTGACGAAACCATTCCTACGTTGCATGGGTGTATTTTGGCAATAGCTAAAAATACATTGTCATCATTATAATATTAAGTAAAAGTCATGTTCCGTGAAGATATTTTGTAAATTTATATATATAATGTATATATATATTTAAATATACATATATATATATATATATATATATATATATATATATATAAATTTAAATATACATATACATATATATATATACACAAAAATTTGAAAAAGTAATATACAAAAAAAGTAATATACATTGCTAAGAACTTCATTTGAACAAATATTGTCCTATACAAATCATACATTAATGGAATTTATTCAGCATACACACACACACAAGATACAAACATAACACCAACATTCACTCATGCTTCCTTAAATAAATAATCAGTTGCTGAAATGCATAATTTCAGTATTTTGACAATATACACACTGTTGATGTTGCTCAGGCTGTTCCGCAGTAAGATACAGATGTGTTTGGTGAAGCAGGAATAACCATGCTTTATTGTAATAAATCCCAGCTATTTGCCAAACAGCATCACAAACAAGTCTATCGTTGTTGTTTTTTTTAATGCTCTAATCAGTGTTTAACTTTAAAGTGCAAACAGCACATTATAACCAGTACTTACCGGAGCGCCACAATGAAATCATCATGTCCTTTAGCTTTTTCCTCAGCACTGACCTTCTCAATCATCTCCTTCAGCGAAATCCACAAGTCTTGCATATCATTTCTGAATCACACAGCAGTATTACAAAAAGTACTGACTGCACATTCCACACAACCAGGCTACTGCATTAATATGAACAGTATTTTTCTGTATTAGTTGTTGTTTTCCTGTAATCTTGAAATAAACTTTGTTGTTTTGTATTTTAGGTAAGAAAGAAACCAAATGGATCAAAAGCAATGTTCCGCCAAGGCATTATCTGTTTTTCTAAGGATATTTAATGATCCATATTAACTGCTTATCACAGAGCTCTGGTTTTTACCCTGTTTTCTTGATCTCCTTTTCTTTCACAACAAACTCTGCCGCCATTTTTAAATTGTCCAAGTATTTCAAAGACGCTTCGGCACCAAATGTGAAGAGTTTTTCTGCCATCTCATAGTCTTCATCTGTTAGGCTGACGCAGTCCACACCTGTAAAAAAAAAAAATCTAATTAAACAGTACTTAATTTAATATAACATTTTCATTTAATTAAATGTTGAACAAAAAACTATGCTATGCTAGTTATACCTATGCTAGTTATCATATATCATGTGATGTAAGTAATGAGCAATAATTAAAATGTATTTAAGTGATAGCACATGTACATTGTGGAGATGTCTGTAAGATGGTTGTGTTTACATTTGCAAGACATATTTATTAGAGGGTTTGCTTATCTGCAAATGGCAATTAGAATATATCTTTAAGATGTTTAAAATTGTGAATGTTCAGTCGGTAGACCTTTTAAAGGTGCTTATTACATGACTGTCAGGAGTACTTGATTTTAATTGGTCAGTTGCGACATCCCAATATATGTTATTCCAGCCTGATCTCACGAGGAAACGTAACTATTTTACGTTTTGTCAGTTTAGTGGCTACGAATTTGTTTGAGTTCAGTCGTATGAAAATGTATGATTTTAAAAAGGAGGCATGACACCCAAACCCACCCCTAAAGCCAACCGTCATTGGGGGATAACCAAATCATACTAAATTGTACGAATGAGATTGTACGAATTCATACAAATTAGCCACTAAATCAAAAAGTTACGAATTGCCGTGAGATTGTGTTGGTTATTTTCAGGTAACGACCGCTGAAATATATAACACTCCAGGTACTTTGAATCCTCTTGACAGTTCACATCTATGCTTGTCTGTTGTGCTGCTGTTTTTGACTGTTTGGCACAATCGCGTGACTGAATAATACGTAGGTTAGTGTATGCTCCATTCAGCCGTTTTCATTTCCGCTTTGCCTTTAATTAAACTAACAGTAACTATTGTGGCTAAAACTACTATGGCTCAGAACATTTTTTGTTTGTAATTTGTACATTTTGTGGCAAGTAGCAGTATAATAAGCGAAAAAAGTATACAACCAGGCGGTTCTTATTGCAGAAATAAATCACTTTAGTATACAACAATGCTCCACTTCGAGTCTGACTGATATGGTTGTCGGGCTTTATTCTGCGATAACCTCCTGTAAATACTTTATCCCTTACTTGTTTCACAGCTGTCTGGAACACTTGATTTTGATTGGTCAGTCGCGACATTCCAAGGTATGTTATTCCAAAATAGCTACTGCAACAACTAATAACAAAGGCTCATCCAGGTACTTCAGTTCATCTTGAGCATCAGTGAATACATTCACATCTATACTCTATATGCTTGACTGTCACGCTGCTGTTTTTGGCACCATCTTGTGACTGAATAATACATAGGTTAGTGTATGCTCCATTAAGCCATCTTAATTTCTGTCAGTTATGCTTTTAATTTAAGAATTAATAGACTTACAGCTTAGAACAATGTTCTTAGAAACAAGTAGCCTTTAATGAGCAGGACAAATTACATCCAGGTGGTTGTTTTTGCAGAATAAAGCAGTTCAGTCTTATACAACAGTGCTCCACTTCAAGTCAGGTCAATGATATGCTTGTCGGTTCTTATTCTGCGATCACAACCACATGGATGTACTTTATTTGTAACTTATCAGCGCTTTAAACACAGCGGTTGTTTTCCAGACTAAATTTTTAAAATACATCTTGCAGATACGCATGCTATCTGGGTTAGGGTTTGGGTGAATTGCTTGAAATGATGCAAAAGTTGCTTTATTATTATAGTAAGCCCATCTAAGACGTATAGCAGACACTAGATAAAGTATTACAAAACTTGTATGAAACATATGATATGCAATATATGAAAAAAAGTGTTGGCTTACCGTTAGAGAGAAGGACAGCAAAGGTGAAGACCACCAGTAAATTCATGTCACTGTTTCTTTCTCAGGACGACAACAAAATCAAATATTTGTCTATTAAAAACAGAACAAATGAAAACGAATAAGTGAACAAAATCACAACTTGTCTTGACACTCCTTCCAGAGTCAAAACCTAAACTGAACTTTTTTTTTCTCTCTCTTTGATATGAACTTTCATCTGTTTGCCTTCTGGATTTAGTTTGCAGTCTGAAGCTTTTCAACATTGGAAGTGTTTCAATGTAAACTCTTCTCTGAGGAGAGAATAAGGTCACAGTGGAGCAGACAGTGCAGGTACAACAATATATTCTGACGCACATTAAAAGTTACCTATAGTCTTAACCATTTTTTTTTTTTACCAATTTCTTTGGTAAAAGTAGGCCTATGTTCTTCTGGGCAACTTTTCAGATTTGTGTTTTAAAGATGACCTTTGCACAAAAGCTCAACTGTGCATTTACAATGCTTGTTAGTGAGCGCACAAGAAAAGTTCAGACCACTGAACTTGCTGAATACATATTTGACAGTAAATGTGATTCTTACAATGTCAGACTGCAAGGGCTGGGGAATGTTTTGCACATGGAACAAAATCTTACAATATGATATGAATGTAGGCCACAAGTTCAATACACTTTACCAAATCAGAGTGAAAGAGCAAGGTTATGTAAAGTTGTGTTTGTCCAGATCAATATTTTGTCAGTCAACATACTGACTGCTTTCCACACCACACATTTCACTATTATTATAGCCTTGTATTCTTACATGCTGATGAAACAGAACTGAATAAGCAGTTTCATAGCTTTTCTAACAATCATTTAAATAATATTTGATTTTGGTTTATTTATTCCAATGTATGCTGGTATTAAATCTATTTTGTAGTTTTAACCCCCAGTTGTTTTAATATTGGGCGACGCGGTGGCGCAGTGGGTAGCACGTTCGCCTCACAGCAAAAAGGTCGCTGGTTCAAGCCTCGGCTGGGTCAGTTGGCATTTCTGTGTGGAGTTTGCATGTTCTCCCCGTGTTCGCGTGGGTTTCCTCCGGGTGCTCCGGTTTCCCCCACAAGTCCAAAGACATGCGGTATAGGTGAATTGAGTAAGCTAAAATTGTCCGTAGTGTATGTGTGTGAATGAGTGTGCATGAATGTTTCCCAGTGATGGGTTGCAGCTGGAAGGGCATCCGCTGCGTAAAACATATGCTGGATAAGTTGGCGGTTCATCCCGCTGTGGCGACCCCAGATTAATAAAGGGACTAAGCCGAAAAGAAAATGAATGAATGAATGTTTTAATATTTATTCACACATTAATTTGTATACATAATTTTTTCTTATATACAACATTCATTTTCCTTCAGCTTAGTCACGTATTTATCAGGGGTCGCCACAGCGGAATGAACCACCAACTATTCCAGCATATGTTTTACGCAGCGGATGCCCTTCCAGCTGGAACCCAGTACTGGGAAACACCCATACACACTCACAATCACACACATACACTACGGCCAATTTAGTTTACCCAATTCACATATAGCGCATGTCTTTGGACTGTGGGGGAAACCAGAGCACCTGGAGGAAACCCACGCCAACACAGGGAGAACATGCAAACTCCACACAGAAATGCCAACTGACCCAGCCGGGACTAGAAGCAGCGGCCTTTTTGCTGTGAGGCGACAGTGCTAACCGCCCAATATTTATACATTCGCACACAATTTTTTATGAGTATGTCTATTTAATTTGAATTGAACTTGTTAAGTGTCAACATGCTGTGTCAAGTTATAATTAATTCAATAATTAATGATTAATAATTAAGATGTGAATTAGTGAATTTAAGTCTTTTTAAGGCCTATAATGTAGGTTTTGAAATTTAAGACCCTGGAGACAGCCTGTATACTATATATCTACTATATTATTGTCAAAAATGCTGCATTCTGAATTCAAGTAGTGATAAAACATGGACACATAAAGACAGAATTTGTTTCGTTTAAAAGCAGAGGATTGGTTCTTTGTTTTGATATATTATATGGTCATCTATTCCAAGCAGTAAATATTTAGAGGGCTTTCAAATCTAGGTGAAAATCATCAAAAATGCTGACCGTGGCTGGCAACTTTTTTTCTTAAATGCTAGAGGGGAAACAACAAATTTGAGAGGATGCATTTATAAACCATCCGTTTCTTGAGGTCTGTCTGTCTGATGCAATTTTTCAATGCACAGTTTTGATTGGACAGGAATCAGGGAACTCATTCTGCTCATCCAGTCACTTTAAACAAAGAAATAAACATGTACAGTTGAAGTCAGAATTATTAGCCCCCCTGTGTATTTCCCCCCCAATTTCTGCTTAATGGAATTTTTGCAACACATTTCTAATTTCTAAACATAACAGCTCATTTCTAATAACTGATTTCTTTTATCTTTGCCATGATGACAGCACATAATATTTTATTAGATATTTTTCAAGATACTAGTATTCAGCTTAAAGTGACATTTAAAGATTTAACTAGGTTAATTAAGTTAAAGTAATTAGGCAAGTCATTGTATAACAGTAGTATGTTCTGTAGACAATCGAAAATATATATATATTGCTTAAGGGGGATAATGATATTGACTAAAATGTTTTTGTTTTTTTTATTTAAGAAAAGGCTTTTATTCTAGCCGATATAAAACAAAGTAGACTTTCTTCAGAAGAAAAAATATTATAGGAAATACTGTGGAAAAGCCCTTCATTTGGGAAATATTTGAAAAAGAAAAAAATATCCATGGGTGGGCTAACCATTTTGACTTCAACCGTGACTGCATGTTGAAGAAAAAGAGGGCAGTAAAAGTACTAAAAATAAGTAAATCAAGGTTCAAATGTAAACCTTTATTGAGGTACTTACAAAACAATTGCTGAAAAAAACGACTTTGCAGTCATTTGTGCAGTATAGCAACTACAGTAATTGCAGTATTTGTATTTTGTTACTTTACACCATATTCATAACACCACCTCAAGAACCACATCCAAGGCCAATATAAACAAATCTCTTCTTTTTTTCTGCTATGTAGACTAAATGATCAGTCTCAGTTGCTCCTCCTGGAATGGTCCTTCAGGGTTACTTTGAAAAAATAATACATTTTTGTGAAATACGTTAAGAATTTCAGTGCAGAATTTGTTTTAACTCCGATAATTAACCTAAAATTGATTTCTCAGTAAGAGCAGGTTAATTGTTGATTATACATAGCTGGTATAATCCTGCTTTTGAAAGCAGTCGCAATCCTGGCATTCCCTTCACAGAGAGTTTAGTCTAACAGCAGGTCCCAGAATTCACGTAATGTTTTGTTTGAGAAGTACATCCACCTCTTCAAGCTCCTGAAGGGAAAAATACAAATTGTGTATTATTAGAGCTTGACGTCAATTGTATTTTCAATATGTATTGATTCTTTTAATGATGCTTTGTTTACATAAAACATGATTTCAAACATGGCTTCAAAACATGGAGGAGTTTCATACTTCTAAATGGCTTAAAATGCAAATAGGGTGGGGAAAAAATGCTGAATCTTACAAAATAATTGGATCAATCAATTCGTCAAAGCCATCAGCCAGGTCAGTCTGCTGTTTCAGTTGATTCAGTAACCAGTGCATGCCTTGAACAAAGTTACTTTATGACATAAAACAGCAAATCAGACTTCAATTCAATTTTTTTAATGATATCAAACAAAGCTGAAGCAAAAAGAGAATGAAGAGCACATCTCGACATACACCTTTTTCTTACAATCACTCCATATCTCTAGAAAAACTGTGCATTTCTGAGTGTGCCTCACACAGGTGAGTGGGCTGGACAAACCACCTGTAGAAACGCTTTCCTCTCTAGATGCACCAGACACTTTACTTAAACTTCATCTTACAAGGAACAACTTAATAAGGAAAACAATGTTTATTTGTGAACGTACCACAAATCATGTTGCCTATTTGTTTTTTTCAACCCTAAATACCTCTTTAGCACAATATTGTTCTGTCTTAAGTCCTTGTATAGTCTGTCTTAGAAATGACATTTCATTCCACTCTACTTCCATGTACACAGCAGACACACAACATCATAAGACGTTAATATTAGGTTAGATTTAGGTTGCCAGCGTCTAAGGACAATGTTATTTTGACATCCAATAATGATGCCATATGATAGCCATAAGATAGAGACCGCATAATAAGTCCTTATGGGAGAAAAACTTAGCATAAATTTCAAACTACAGCTGAACAAATCATTACAGAACAGGTAAGTGACATTCTAAGTCAATCTCTCTCTTATGTAGTTTGTAGTGCTGTATTTATACCATAGAAATCTGGTAGTGTTTGCGTTGTTTTGGCTTTTTCGGGGTTAATTATTGTGATCTCCTGATTGCAACAGAGAAATACTGGGAAATCTCTGTGGACTGATGGCATTTCATGCCGTTCAGACTTAATCTTAAAATGTGAGCAAAATCACCTGTTTTGTCATCACTTTAGACATTATGCTAGAGAATCATTCAAATACTAGCTCTAAAGTGACATTGGTGAACTGGCAATGGTTTCTGCTGTTCTGACGGTCAGCTGCAGTGAATGGATGTGAATATGTGAATGAATGGCGGAAGAAAGTAGTTCCTCATACAAACGTGTTTTTAAGACTCTCCGTGTTTCATTTTCTTTTTTATATACATGATTATGCAGTCGAACTGTTGTATAAACGCAATATCACACTCGTAGTAGTGCGATATGGCTGTATATCGTTACTGGTGGGACACTAAGGTACTCGGCCTGCAGCCTCGAGCCAACGCATACCTCCCACCAGCACCGATATACAGCCATATCGCACTGCTACGAGTGAGATATTGCTCATTTATATTGCGATATGAATATGATTTCACCACGTGATTTGAATAGCTCTATTTGGTAGGAATTTGTTAATTTAGATCGACTGGCATGATCAAAAACTTTTTCTATGCAGTGCATCTACATAACATAAGAAATTACAAGCATATATAAATACGACAGAGCAAAAATAAAAGTTAAATAAATAGTGCTTTATGGTTTCCTGGTAGTCTAACAGTATTTAAATATAAAAACTGACCAATCAAACAAAAAATAACAATGGTGGTCATGGTATAAATAATTTTATACAATAATATTTTATCTTTTAATCTTTAATAAATAATCTAATCATGTATGTGTTTATTTATTTTAATTAGGTTACTATATTAACTAGGTACTATAACTAGGTACTATATTAACTTTCATTTACATTTTTATAAAAAAAGTTAATGAAAGGTTTAAGGAAAAAAAAAAATAGGAGCAAAAATATTTCAGATCCACTGTACGGAGGCAGGTTAGTACAACTAGGTGGAAAATTCTCTAGCCTACTTCCTAGTTCCTTATTGGACATAATTATTATTATTGGCTCTATAACTTGGATTTATGTCAATACAAAATCATAAGTGGTGGGCTTACTTTGGTGCTTCTTCAAACTGTTTTCGAGTAAATGCTTTACTTTTCACCATCTCATTAATGAAGACTTTCTTCGCATGATTCCATTCACTGTCAAATAAAAAATGTGAACATTATTTTAATCATGAACTAACAAAAATCCTGAAGAACAAGATTAACTTAAGGGCCAGATTTACTGTGAACTGTGAAAAAAAAAACGTGATGTCAGGGTTTACTAAAGAAGCATCAGCAATGAAAAGAAATAGATTGAATTGTGTTTTTGACTGTGTGGGTCATCATTATGGAAATTAGCTGCTGTTTCTTTGTTTTTGGCAGCACGGTGGCTCAGTGGTTAGCACTGTCACCTCAAAGCAAGAAGCTCGCTGGTTCAAGTCCTGGCTGGGTCAGTTGGCATTTCTGTGTGGAGTTTGCATGTTCTCCCCATGTTCACGTGGGTTTCCTCCGCAATCCAAAGACATGCGCTATAGGTGAATTGGGTAAACAAAATTGGCCGTAGTGTATGAGTGTGTGTATGAATGAGTGTATGGGTGTTTCCCAGTACTGGGTTGTGGCTGGAAGAGCATCTGCTGCGTTAAACATATGCTGGAAAAGTTGTCGCTGTGGTGACTCCTGATAAATAAGGGACTAAGCCAAAGGAAAGATGAATGAATCTTAGTTTTTTTTGTTTTTTTGCACAGTCATATCGCCTGCTGAAGGTTTCACCATTTTTATAACGTTTCTACTTTTTTATTAATTTATTTTATTCGAAGATGTTCGCTTACTAAAATGTTATTTAAATAAATATCTGTTTAATAAATCTGTTTTGTTCAAATGCACCAAAATATATTACATATATTCACTGAGGAATGGATAAAAACATTCATTTTCAAAATGGGGTGTACTCATTTATGCTGTGCACTGTATATATATATTAGGGTCAGATTTACTAAACAGATATTTATTTAAATAACATTTTAGTAAGCGAACATCTTTAGAAATAGAAAGATCATTTAAATTAATGCGAAATATTGCAAATTGCAACATTTATTTTGGTTTCTCTTGATTTTTTTTATTTTTATTTAAGGTTTTTCCCTGACAAAAATTTGGGCTACTAATTTTTTTGGACCCTTATTCATCGTAAGTTATTTGCACAAATTTATTATTGCAAAGCATAGAAAATATGAATTTAAATGGGAGATTTGTGAGGGATGTACTCATATGCTAAGCACTGTAAAGAGTACAGTCCTAAGCATATGAACATAATAAGACACTTAAAGAGGATAAAAAGACACTTCTTACCTCTCTATTTTAGTCTCTGTTGCACCAATAAACATGTCATTTTCAAATTTGTGGTAAACCACCCATGAACCTAAAAATGTTCTCCTAATAAGTCTGTATCAAACAAAAGATGGTTATGAAGAGGAATATGGATGGTCACGTGGACAAATGTTTCAAAAACACACAACTTGTCGTAGCTGAAATGTGATCTCATTTCAAGATGATTTATTCACTATTTTACAGGTTTTTTTGAACCCTGTCTTACCGCCAAGGAAGTGACACTGGAAAATGTTCGGCATGGGCTTTCTCCTCTTTGATGATTTCATAAAATCTCATAAGGATGCTAGAAATGCTCATCTTTAAAGAGTATTGTCTGAAAGACAGAAGAGAAACAAAGCAACACTGACTTAAATAAGGTTGCATTTGTTACACTATATAACTTTATTAGTCAACATGAATTAACAATGAAAAAATTCTTTAAGATTCATTAACTTTTTATTAGTTAACAGTATGTTTTTTTCATTTACAAATACACAGCTAAAATTAAATGTGAACATTACGTAATGGATGATGAAACAACACAAAAAAACTATTTTGATGAACTAAAATAAGCAAAGGTTTTTAATTGAGGAAAATACACACTTTTGTTCCGTTAAAATGCGCTTTCAACTTAACCTTTTTTAAAGTAATGTTCATTTATTTATCCTTAAAGGCCACACATTATTTAAAGAGGACCCAGTATGCCCATTTTTACAAGATCTCTGATGTCCCTAGAGTGTGTATGTGAAGTTTCAGCTCAAAATACCCCACAAATAATGTTTTAGAACTCTTCGAAACTTTGATCCTAATTGTGCCATTTTGGTGACTGACACTTTAAATTCAAATGAGATTGTGCCCTTTTCAAAATAGGGTGGAGCTACAGATGTCTATGGCTGCGTCCGAAACCGCATACTTTCATACTATATAGTACGCTAAAATCAGTATGCGAGCCGAGTAGTATGTCCGAATTCATAGAATTCGAAAATCAGTATGCAAGAAATACAAGGATGACCTACTACTTCCGGCGAGATTCTGAAGTGCGCATCCCATGCCCGCTGCGTATCCCATGATGTTCCGCAAGAGAATTCATGAATGGGAGTGAAGCGAAGCAACTGACGTGGGTAGGTCACGTGATTATGATAGAATGTCAGATATAGTACGTCCAAATTCCACTCATACTGCTCACATTCATACTGTATAGAACGTACTTTTCTAACGGTCGAGTAGTACGTTTAAATTCAAATGCAGTACCTACTGAGTAGTAGGCGGTTTCGGACGCAGCCTATGTGTCAGCAGTAGTGGCAGATTCAAAAACAAGACTAAAGTCCTATGCTAATGAGGAGAGATCATCACTAATAGGTGGGACTTTCCCTCTCTGATGACATGTACAACAGGAGAATGTCAATTATCAAGTGTTTTTATCAAGTGTGATTATCAAAAATACAATTAAAAATTTTTTACCATTAGAAGCTGGTTATATTCACACAATGTTGCCACACAACTGTGTTTAAACACATAATAGGTCCCCTTTAAAGTTACTTTATCTTTATGTTTCAGTTTATCCGTTTACTATTTGTTTCTTTCTACAAAGTGTCATTAAACAACAAAAAAACTATCAAAACAAAGCGTTTATTCAGAGTTCTTATTGTTAATGCTAACTGATGCATTAACTTATGTAAAAAAGAACGTATTGAGTTGTTGTTGTTTTTTTATCACTGACATAATTCAATATGACAAAAAGAAATTAGCATCACATAGATATTTCATGTTACTTACTCATCACTGGGATAACCCTCTATGAGCATATACATCATGTGGTTAACTCTGTTAAGAAACCTGTTGATCTCAGTAAACCCAAAGTCAACTTCAGACAGTTTTTCATAAACAGGAAGAGAGTAAACACAAGGACTTCTGACAACAGCCCTGTGAAACACAATAAAGAAAACAGAGGTTAAAAAAAAAAACAGCTTTTAAATTGTTTTGAATTTCCTTAGATTCTCTGCAAACAGCATTTTAAGTATGAGATATGTGGTTACACGCAGAATGTGTTTCATTTAATGCATGTATATTGACTATGTTTAATAACAGATACCTGTTGGACCGCTCATATCTTTCAGAACCAAGAGTTAAAGTTCCAAGAGAGAAATACATGAGAGCTGCTTGACGAAGCAAATCCCCAAAATCATGTTCAATCCAACTAGAAAAGAAAGATGGAATTGCAAACACAAAGTTCTTTTGAAAATAAAATGTAACATCATTCAACAGAGCCCGGAGACTATTGAACATTGAAAAGATTATTGGAGTAAATTTGAACAGAAAACATTATTTCAGTCTCTCTGCTTGTGAGTTTCATGTTTAATTACATTTATTGCTTTCCATCTGTAATGTATTATGCGATTTACTAGAGGGGGAAAGGGAAGTGGTGAACAATTAATTAAAAGTGATTGTCAGTATTGGGCTTTTTTGGATGAAAATGAGTTTTGACGATTCCGAAAGTGTGGGGGTTCAAAGAGGGCTAATCTCACTATTTCATATCACTCTTTTTATTTTTTATAGCCTCACAGAAACTGTTCACTCTTTTGAGATGGAAATAATATGATGTAGAATGTAAAACAATAGGTGACACGGTGACTCAGTGGTTAGCACTGTTGCCTCACAGCAAGATGGTCGCTGGGTCAGTTGACACTGTGTGGAGTTTGCATGTTCTCCCCGTGTTGGCGTGGGTTTCCTCTGGGTGCTCCGGTTTCCCCCACAATCCAAAGACATGCGCTATAGGTGAATTGAATAAACTAAATTGGCCATAGTGTATGTGTGTGAATGAGTGTGTATGGATGTTTCCCAGTACTGGGTTGCAGCTGGAAGGGCATCTGCTGTGTAAAACATATGCTGGATAAGTTGGCGGTTCATTCCGCTGTGGCAACCCCTGGTGAATAAAGGGACTAAGCCGAAGGAAAATTAATGAATAAATGATGTAAAACAATATTTCAAAAATTATTTACGTTCTGTAAGAAAATAGGTTTCAGTCTTTCTATTTTGCAATATTAATTTTAATTCAGCATATTTTTTTGTGACTAATGATAATTGCAGGAGTGAATATTAATTATATTGAAAATATAGTTGAAAAACACCTTGGTATCAAATGTCATAGTTTAACTGACAATATTTTGAATATCATCCTTACTTCATAATCTCCTGCCATACATCAGGATTTAATATCACATGATGCTCTTCACTTGGGTTTCTCAACTGAGTCAGTTCCTTCCACTTCCTGTAACATACAAAGTACAAGCATTTTCTTTTATGTTCATTTAGCTTTATATTCTCAACCACGCTACACAAAACTACACAAGCAATATTTGTAGATTAAATACATATACAGTACTGATGAAACACAAATACAAGTACAGCACTGCATTGTGGACTTACTTCATAGAATCTGAGAATTTCTCTATGAAAAAATCACTTTCTGTATATTCCAAAAATGTATCCAGGTAAAAAACAATCAGTCCAGAAACAGTTCTAGGAAAATACACAGAAGACAAATACATATTAAAAGATCTCATTTAATACAGAATTGAAGTTTAGAATTGATAATAACTGTTCTTACCTTAATGATGCAAGGAAATTATTCTTCTCTTTTTGCTTTTCCAGAACTGAAATTTCAGAGGCTTTACTTCTAATCTGACTCAGAACCATCCGCATGCTTTGAAAAAGGAACAAATGAATTAAAAAATGACATTTGTCTTTTTGTCTTATCCATGCATTTTAGCTCAGTAGTTTAATTTTAGGGGACAATAAAGGAAACCGCATCCATTTGAATTATAATCACTGATCCAGTACAGTTCTGGATCTGAAACTGTTCTTACTTCTCATGAAATTGGTTTATATCTGTTTTTCCAATGACCCCAACACCAGCTTCAACCATCTTCACTATCCGGGATTTCACCACCCTGTCAGAGGCCAAAATATTTAACGTCAACTTTTCATATGCTAAACGAAGGCAAATGCAAGTTAGCAGATGCCACTTTCAGAGTTTAAAAAACCATAAACAGACAAAACAGTAATAAGCTCCAAATTGAGGTCTTCAAAAGTTGTACAATTGCTATTTACAACACTATTACCTTTTAATCCACAGCCTCAGCAATCGGCCCAGAGTGTGTTTTCATGACATGAAATTGCTGTCACATAACACACCTGTCAACCTTCCCGTTTTCCCCAAGATTCTCCTGTATTTTACCATTCTATCCCCGCTATCCTCCTGTTTAAGAAGTTTCCCGCATTACTTACGTATTTTTAATCTTTCTATGAAAGGTGGCGGTAACAACTACACTACGCCAAGCATAGTAATGCCTGTCAAGAGAGTTTTATTTTGACTTGAAAGCACTTTGAAATGAATTTTCCCTTCTTTTCAATTAAAGTGCGTTGTCGTCCTTTCTATGCAACCTCTGAATCAGACAATAGTACGTGACTGTCAGACATGCTCCATAATGATAAAGAGACACTGTGCAGCTTCTGTACACGCGATTTGAAGAGATGCGAAAGTGGACACTTTGTGATTTGGGTGTGTGTTTAAACAGACAAATACACATAATAATATGTAAACATACATCTTGCCATGTTTTATTTTAAACATAACAAATTTTTGTCTTAAATGAGCATAAACAGTTTTTTTAAGGATATCTATAGACCATTTTGAGGGATGTAAACAATAACAATGGTCCTAACGTATTTCCTGTTTTACATTTTTAATTTCCATAGCTTCTGAGAATGCCAAAAAGTCCAAATATTGATAAATAATCCTATGACAGGTGTTTTAACGTAAAGTTATCATTGGATTGCCTCTTGTTACAGTTATGAAATAGTTTGACAACAAGCAGGAAATTTTCATGGGCCAATGACATCACCACATTGAAATGGTCTATAAGCTAGTGTGCTCCAAAACAGTGACAAAATCCACATTTAGAACATATAAACCTATTATAAACATTTAAAGCTTGCAGTTTGTCACTTCCGCCTAAACCTCAAACTACCTCATCAAATCTTCTGACCAATGAAATGCTCTCTAGTATCTGCCCCCTTCAAGACTCTTCTGAAGCAAAATGCTATTGGCTGTTTTTATAAAGGGGAGGGGCTACTATATGTACCACCCACATTTCAAAGCACTTCACGTAAACCAAACAAAAAATAAAAGATTCATTCATTGCTCTTCGCTAAATAACTAGTAACTTTTATCAGAATGAATATTTAAACTATCACTGATTTTCACATCCCAATGTTGACTCAAACTCAAAAGAGAAAGAGGATGTTTGTGCTGTAGCTACTGTTCACCAAAACAGTACATGTGGTCATCCTGAACACTGCAACATATAAAAGAGTAAGATTACGTTTCACAGATATTCAAAGTTTGATATACAGTCATTACAGTATATAACAGGAAGAAACTGTTGTAAATGCACTCAAGATTGTGGATCAAAGGTAATAACATTGTAAATAACATCTTCTATTAAATATTGCCGTATTATACTGAATTTCTGTTCATTTTGTTTCCATTTTTTGACACAGATCCTCATTCATTTCTGACTCTTCTCAAAGTCAAATTAATTAATAAAAATCCATAGTAATACTTGTTGAAAACAGTTACTATAAGCTCATAGCTGATAATAATTTAAATGCAGCACTGAATGTCCACATAATGAGATCTTACGCTTTGGCCAGAAGGTAACTGAGAAACTCCAGGGGTTTATTGTTGATCGGTGGGGCTCCTGGAAAATAATATGAATCCACTTCTCTGTAATGAACAAGTAAGGCAAATAAATAATGTTATAAGCAAAGCCTGAGGTGTGCAATAGCTGTTTAAGGCCATTATTTTTAGTGCAAAAAGAAAAATTTTATCTTGTGTTGTCCACTCTCAGTATACACACACTTACTTCCAGATGTCTCTTATTGTCTCTTTTTTTAATGTCTGACTGTAAATTTGGAAATACCTGTAGAAGAAAAGCACATTCATGGGTAGTTTATTAGTTCTGGGTTTCAGAGAACTGGTCAGAAACAAAGAGCCTTTACTTTTATGAAAATGTGAAAGACAGTAAAGCTCTTACGGAAAGAAAAACCTGTCAAAGACATCTCTGGTCATTTGCCTTAATGTAACAACAGCCACTGTAAAAAATCTCCTGTCAAATAAGAAACAGACTATTTAAATATATAGTCTTAAATCACAAAAGAATAACTTGATAAACTCATTTGTTAATTGAACAAAGATTAACTTATTCACACCAAGAACATAACATTTATAATACATTTGTTTTACCTCATTCTTAGGGAACAGCAAAGTCCTTCCATCAGCGAATGAAAGTTACATTTGTAACATTTTACTACAACATTTGTCATCTTAGCTTAAATGTGATCCTGTTGTTAACGCGTAATATACAAAAACTAAATATGGACTTACTGTATTATATTTTGTCTCATTTATACTGTTTGAGAAATGATTAAGGAGAATATTTTGTTTCCACAATTGGAATGTTTTAAAACTAATGTTTTGTAATGTTATCATCACTATACAGTGGTGGTGCCCAGTGAACTTACTGTATTGGTATATCTGAATTATCATGGCTCCCTCCTACACTGTCAGAATTACTCATTTCTTCTGCAGACAATCTTAAGGCTTTCACGTATCCTTGGAATGTGGTCCTGTAACATAACATAACAACGTAAAGTAACAGAACGTAAAGTAATATTATGCAATGTAAAAGAACAAAGTAACAGAATGTAATGTAACAGAACAGAACATAATGTAACAGAACGTAACATAACAGAACGTAACAATGTAATGTAACAGAACGTAATGTAATTTGAACAGAACGTGATGTGACATAACGTAATGTAACAGAATGTAACATAACAAAACAGAACTTAATGTAACAGAATACAACAACGTAACGTAACAGAATGTAACGTAACATAACGTAATGTAACATAACGTAATGTAACATAACGTAGCAGAACATAATGTAATGTAACAATGTAATGTAACGTAATGTAACAACATAATATAGCATAACAGAACAAAACTTAAGATAACAGAACGCAATGTAACGTAATGTAACAGAACGTAATGTACCAGAATGTAATGTAACAGATAACATAACAACATAACATATAACAGAACATATAAGATAACATAATATAATAGAACAGATAACAGAACATAACCGATAACATACCAGAACAGAACAGAACAAATAACAGAACAAAATATATTTAAATATAACACAACACACAAAAAAAGCTTCTGAACCTAGAATCCACATCCAGTAAACCAGAGCTGGTCTTACCTAGATTTTGCGAACTGTTCATTTTGTATTAATTTCTCTGTCGCATATTTGACCTTTTCCACAAAGTCTAAAAACACTACAGTCCCAGAGTTGAGGATTTGTTGTTCTAAGTCACGCGACTGTTCAGAGCCCTGCACACCTTCACAACAAAGACACAATAAAAAAAATTATCAAAGATATACAATTTTTTTTTCAGAACACTACTAATAAATACTACTTATGCTTAAAACTACAGTTCAACTGTTGCACACGTTCAGTTTTACCATACCACAGCAGCAGAGAAACGCTGTTAAACTTATGACAGCCAAAGTCTTCATGTTTCCGTTTTTATGCTGAGTGGAAAAACAAGAGGTCTAAACACTTCACATTACAATGAGGATTCTGAACAACTAAAGCAGTGGAGGTTTACTTTATACTGAATATTACTGACCACAGAAAAAAACATACACTTACTCTTTGATCTGTGAGTCTGAATGCTCTGTCTGACTCTTGCTTGTATCGGTCATACATGGTCAACCGTTTACTAAGCAGAGCAAAAGGTCAGAGGGGTAAAGCGGTGGGATTAAACATTTATTATGTATATATAAATACACACGTGCATGCACATATTTGAGAACATTTTTATTTATATTTAGATATAAAACATATGATACAAATTATATATAAATTTAAAACTATCAAACAAAAAAATGTATTTATATAGTTTTGTTTCTATGCATGTGTATCACATATACATAATAAATATAACACACACACACGTATATTATGTCAAGCAAACTTTTATTTTGGATGCAACTAATTGCAATTCATCTTTGCCCAGCACTAAAATATATACACTCACCGGCCACTTTATTAGGTACACCTGTCCAACTGCTTGTTAATGCAAATTTCTAATCAGCCAATCACATGGCAGCAACTTAATGCATTTAGGCATGTAAACATGGTCAAGACGATCTGCTGCAGTTCAAACCAAGCATCAGAATGGGGAAGAAAGGTGATTTAAGTGACTTTGAATGTGGCATGGTTGTTGGTGCCAGACTGGCTGGTCTGAGTATTTCAGAAACTGCTGATCTACTGGGATTTTCACGCACAACCATCTCTAGGGTTTACAGAGAATGGTTCGAAAAAGAGAAAATATCCAGTGAGCGGCAGTTCTGTGGGCGCAAAAGCCTCGTTGACTGGTTTGAGCTGATAGAAAGGCAACAGTAACTCAAATAACCACTCGTTACAACCGAGGTATACAGAAGAGCATCTCTGAACGCACAACACGTCGAACCTTGAGGCGGATGGGCTACAGCAGCAGAAGACCACACTGGGTGCCTCTCCTGTCAGCTAAGAACAGGAAACTGAGGCTACAATTCGCACAGGCTCACCAAAATTGGACAATAGAAGATTGGAAAAACGTTGCCTGGTTTGAGGAGTTTTGATTTCTGCTGCGACATTCGGCTGGTAGGGTCAGAATTTGGCATCTACAACATGAAAGCATGGATTCATCCTGCCTTGTATCAATGGTTCAGGCTGGTGGTGGTGGTGTAATGGTGTGGGGGATATTTTCTTGGCACACTTTGGGCCCATTAGTACCAATTGAGCATCGTGACAACACCACAGCCTACCTGAGTATTGTTGCTGACCACGTCCATCCCTTTATGACCACAGTGTACCCATCTTCTGATGGCTACTTCCAGCAGGATAACGCACCATGTCATAAAGCGCGAATCATCTCAGAATGGTTTCTTGAACATGACAATGAGTTCACTGTACTCAAATGGCCTCCACAGTCACCAGATCTCAATCCAATAGAGCACCTTTGGGATGTGGTGGAACTGGAGATTCGCATCATGGATGTGCAGCTGACAAATCTGCAGCAACTGTGTGATGTTATCATGTCAATATGGACCAAAATCTCTGAGTAATATATTTCCAGAACCTTGTTGAATCTATGCCACGAAGGATTAAGGCAGTTCTGAAGGCAAAAGGGGGTCCAACCCGGTACTAGTAAGGCGTACCTAATAAAGTGGCTGGTGAGTGTATATATATTTATATTTAAACAGTTTATATATAAACTGCAATATTTAGAGATGAGTTTAGAATAAAACAGATTCAATGCGTTATCAAGGTAAATAAACAGTAAAAATTGGAGAATTAGATAAAAAGAGATCGCAAACACCTTGATAAAAGGTTCTGGTCAATTAACGCACTGTAACAAACAAACATTAAATGTTAATATAAATATGCATTTAATATATATTTTTTTACAAATTATATTTTGAATTCATAAAAAATAATCAAAATAATAATCATAATAATAAATAAATAATAATAAAATAAATGAAATGTCTAAAAACAGCACTAAACAATTTAATATAAAAACAGAACAATAAATATATAGTACAATAAGCAATATATGTAAAGAAACTTTACTATCTGAGTAAAATAAATAAGAGAAAACATTTTTATAGGCAAAAAAACCCTGAGTAAACCCTTAAGAAACGTTTTAAATTCATTTTTACTCCATTGCCTACAACTTGCAACTAACACTATTTGTACACTTACACACAGATCTCCTGTTTCTTGCTGGCTCCTCTAAATCTTCAAGGGGCAGAAGGACATGTTGTATGAGGCAGACAGAAGCTGAAGAAACCATCTAACACTGGAATAAAGGCATTTTTGGCTTGTCAAGAATAGGTTAGAGGAAAATTAAGTACTAATGAAAGAATAACAACACATACAAACATGAACTGCTTCAACAGGTAGACATATATTTCATTCAAGCTCTCCAAATAATCCCAGACCACCGGAGGACATGCTTTGACTATTGTTCACATGAAATATCACAAAATTAAGCAACATAAATGACCAAAATCAAGGAGTTACATGATTATTAGATGAAAATATACAGACAACGTTAAGTTCAGAATTTTATGTAAAAACTGCAGAGGAATATTTTTGTTGCACATGTTTTTTACACAACACAGGGAACATTATATTAAAAGGTACTGAGTTTGCATTCCCCTGCCTGTGTTAAAAGTCTGTAAAGTCAGTGTACTGTGTTAATAAAAAGGTGAACCTCCTGTCTAAAATTTTCACTCAACTAATTGGAATAAAACCGTTTTTCTGAAGCACATCATTAATGTAACTATGCTCTGAAGAGAGTTCACAAGACCAGTTTGAGAAGTTCATGAATATTCAGCAAATGCATGGATACTGGAAGACTATTTGGCCATAAATATAATTTCAGACTTCAAACTGATGGATGATTTTAAGGAATAAAATCCAGTCATTTTGATTTGAACGCATGCCACAGGATCAACACATTTCACCAGATCTGAAAGTCCATGTTTGTGTGTTTGTGAAAATCGATATTAAGTCAACAGCAGATTTTAGGCATTAAAGTACAAATCACTCCTTTTCCACAGCAGTTTTAATATTAAGTTATTATAGCATTGTATCTTTACATGCTAATGAAACAAAACTGGAAAAAAAATGCATTATGGGGAGAGCGGGGACGAAAGTAACATGGGACGAAAGTAACAAAGCGGTTTTCTTGAAGCCCTGACAACATTTGCTTTCCAGGCTATAACAGCACATTCTACATGCAACCCTTGATGGAGCTGCCAAATATCATCTTATTTCATGACCATGTCCCGCAGTTAGCTCCAAATTTCTGTTTTTAAGTGCAGAAAGTAAATTAATGTATCTGTTCTTTTTTCCTTATTACAAGTTGTGTTTCTCTTTTCATGTGTCACACTATTGATCAATCTAGAGGTTATTTAGTGCAATAACACATCCTTGAGTTTGCAATGGCTGAGTTTTTCAGTTTAAAAGTAAATCAGGTTTAAATGGCAAGAGTTCCTGTGGGGACAAAAGTAACACTGTTATTTATCACCCACTGCTAATAGCCATGCCTTATTTTTCACTTCCACTATTTTTGACCCACTCGTGTTACTTTCGTCTCTGCTGACGGGATCAAAAGTAACACTGTGCAATTTATGTTTAAAGTGAAGTTATATTGGAGTTGTTCTACAATGATACAAAATAACACCTGATTTTCATAGACCACTCTTGTGAGTTAGTTACCACAGCAAAAATATATTTCTGCTAAAAACATTATCTTTTAAAATTAGGTTTTAATGAAAATTGTACTTTCGTTCCCGCTCTCCCCTATAAATTCCTAAGATCCATGTATTCATAAAATTTTTTAGTATAAAATAATTACTGCTTTTGACATGCTCATTGAATATTTTTTTAACAATATATACCTATTTTATAGTATTGATCAGTTTTATTATTTCACAATGCACAGACACATTTGTGATGAGTATTTGTTTATTAAGGTTTCAGATGCTTCAGTTACAAAAAAAGCAATCAATACAGATGTCAAAATATTAAGTGTTTTAAATGAACACATTAATATACCAAAGGATAAAAACAAATGTGTAAAACTAATCTAAAAAAAGTTCTTATTTGGAATGAATTTAGTGGACGATCATACTTTTTGCTTGATTTATTTACTGATGATTGCTAGATAATACAAGAAAACAGATCTGAACCATGATTTTAAGATATTTTAATTTAATTTATTAATGTCAATCTAAGAAAATGTTTTTAATGAACCGTTTTTGTGGTTGCTGTTGTGAAAGAACAAAGTATCATAATGGAAAACGCATGTTAAAAAAGTTAGCTTTTCCCCAACATTCTAGTATACTTTCAGAATCTCAATACAATCTCAATAACACCATGTTGCATCCTGTTTATGCATAGCTAGTATAATCCTGAATATTATCCTATTATCCTGAATATATCCTGCAGTCGCAATCCTGCCTTTCCATTCACAGAGAGATTATTCCAACAGCAGATCCCACAAATCCAGTAAACGTTTGTTTGTGTCACGCATCGATTTTTTCAAGCCACTGAGGAAAAAAAGACATAAATTGTGAAGAGATTATCGTAGATTATTGATCAATAGTACTTGCAATATAAAACAATTTTAATTTTTTACATTTAACGCATGTGGCTTCAAAATGCTAATATTTAAAGAAAAAGCTAAATCTTACAAAACAGTTGGATCAATCAATTCATCAAAGCCTTCAGCCAGGTCAGTCTGCTGCTTTAGTTTCTCCAGGATCACACGAATGGCTTGAACAAAGTTGCTTTATGATTTAAAAAAAACGACATGAGAGCTAGTCAGATATGAATTCATGTTCAAAGTGATGAAACAAAGCAGAAAACATTCAACCAAAAGATGAACATCAACTCTTACAAATAAAAGTGGTTTTGCAGGGTCGTCACTGAAGAACTGTCATTTTAGGGAATTCCTTCGGGTTAGTGCCTTATTTATCAGGGGTCGCCACAGCGGAATGAACCGCAAACTACTCCGGCATATGTTTTACGCAGCGGATGCCCTTTCAGCCACAACCCAGTACTGCGAAACACCCATACACTCTCACATTCACACACACACTCATACACTACGGCCAATTTAGTTTCTCCAACTCACCTAAACTGCATGTCTTTGGACTGTGGGGGAAACCGGACCACCCGGAGGAAACCCACGTGAACACCGGGAGAACATGCAAACTCCACACAGAAATGACAACTGGCCCAGCAACCTTCTTGCAGTGAGGCGACAGTGCTAACCACTGAGCCACCATGCCGCCCGAATCCAAAATATTTCAGTGAAAAGTTCTTAGAAGTGTGAAGAACATTTTAGTCATTTAAAAGTCCTGTTTCCACTAAAAAGAGCTTTTTGTGGAGGCTGTACAATTTACATTTAATATTTATTTATTTATTTTGTTCACTGTCACCATCCTTCCCCATCACTTGTTTTTTTTGTGATTGAACATTTTAGTACTATGGAAATGGCCGTGCTTAAAATTCTTATGCCCTATTTTAAAATCAAATCCTTTTCTAGTCTTGACAAAACGCAGATTCCATATTATGACTCTAATTTGTGATGTTGGTTGGGAAAGAAAGTTTGAAACAAAATTAGCAACACTTTTTTATGTCAACTTCAAATGTGGAAACTAATTTGATCTAAGGCTGCACAATATAATAATAATAATAATAATAATAATAATAATAATAATAATAATAATAATAATTCCTTACATTTATATAGCGCTTTTTTGGACACTCAAAGCACTTTACACATTTTTTTGGGGGGGGGGGGAATCTCCTCATCCATCACCAGTGTGCAGCATCCACCTGGATGACGCGGCGGCAGCCATATTGCGCCAGACCGCACACCACACACCAGCTGATTGGTGGAGAGGAGACAGTGATGAGTGATGAAGCCAATTATGATATGGGGATGGTTAGGAGGCCATGATGGACAAAGGCCAGTGGGCAAATTTGGCCAGGATGCTGAGGTTAAACCCCTACTTTTTTTCGAAGGACATCCTGGGATTTTTAATGACCACAGAGAGTCAGGACCTCGGTTTAAAGTCTCAAACGAAAGACGGACGTCTCATCCGAAAGATATGGTTTCAGCATCGATATCGCAATGTGCACATTCACAATGATCACATCATAAGATATGCAATTGAACAGAATTGTATTTAATTACTGTATTTATATAGAATTTATACAATTTATGCAAAAAAAAAAAAAGAGAAAGTTTCTCTTACTTAGATTTTTGTCTTGTCTCTAGTCCAAATATCTACATTTCAAAGCGAAAGCAAGATTTTTTTTTAAACTTGCCCCACTGGCAGATAATTTTACGTTTTAAGGAAAAACTCTTAATTTTGACTTATTTCTTTTTAAGTTAAAAACAATATTTTTACTCGATCTAATATTTTTTTTTTAGATATTTGGACTAGAAACGAGACAAAGCAAAGTAAGAAAAGCATTATTTTCTTTGTGAAACATTGTGATCATTCAATTTCTGTATCTGAATACTGTTAGTCTCCCCAGAAAACAGTCAAATGCTATTTAAACTATCTTGTGAAACTGTATTCATATCGTAATATTTATTGCAGAAAAATAAAATATCGCAATATAAATTTTTTCCAATTTCGTGCAGCCCTAATTTGATCATGTATTGCTGCTGAATATCTTTCTCAACCCTGTGGTTTTGTTCATTTAGGAGTTACTCTGGTGTTGTTCGCAATCAAAGCAAACCACAATCATATATAAACATACAATTTTTTTATCTGAGTGATTTAAATTCTTTTTAAGGGATTTAAAGAGACCCATTTCTTTTTAAAGCTAATTTGAATTAATGAATCTGTATTTAAGGAAAAAAAGAAATAAAGACGAATACTTTTTAGCAGATTGTGAAGAAGTATTATACGCGTCTTCGTTTTTGTTAGAAAACATTATTAAAGGTGCTGTTGACTTGGAATTTTAACCAGATATCAGTAGCAACCATCCATACAAAAACAAAGACAATAGAACTAATTATTTTGGAAATGAAGTTATGTGTAATGAAATGAAATGACAGAGGGAAAAGGTATTGAACACATGAAAAAAGGTAGGTGTAAAAAAGGCATGGAAAGCCCAGACAGCAGCTGAAATCTCTCAGCAGTTAGAAAGCACCCCTGCTCCTCAGCAGCGCCCAAAAAAAGCCTTTTATACAACGTATTAAATGCATATCAGTAGTTCAGTACTTTCTCTTTGTGTCATTCCCCTGTTATTACAAATAACAGTTTTTTGTTTTAGTTTATTTGCTTGGATTTTTACCAAAATCTGGGTTAATTTCATGTCAACGGCTCCTTTAGAAATATATTTACCAGGAAAAATCATGACATGTTCAATACTTATTTTATCCACCGTATATGCCTACACATTATCAAAGACAAGTTTCAGCTAACTTTTTTTTTAGGAAATGTCTAAACTATAAACTTAACTATAAACAACAAAAATGAGCAGGAAAGCTTGATCAGAACTGATTTCACATGGTAATGATTTGATTTCAACCTTGATTTCTTTCTTTTGGTTCAGCTGACTTAAATCCCTCTACCTCTCTCTGTGTGTGTAAGAGTGTGTGTTTGCGTGTGTACGTGTGTTTGTCTGATTTACATTTTCACAAATTAACTGCTGTGTGCTTTTTCGGGGTAAAGCAACTGATTTGTAGATTGTAACACAGGCCTTAATTTTTTTTTTCCTCTTACTTTGGTGTTTCTTCAAGCTCCTCTCGAGTAAATGCTTCGCTCTTCATCAACTCATTAATGATGACGCTCTTCGTATGATTCCATTCACTGCAAAATATGATTCAAATATAACTTGACATTATCAAGACAACAAAACCTGTCAGTGTCTTACTCAGTGTCTTACTAACATAACTTGTCATAAATCTGTCATAAACATGATTGTATTGGGGCCATTATAATTGTGTCATGAATTGTATTACAGTGTCATTAATATTTTCTTGACCTCAACTACAGTGATACAAATTGAATTTGTCATTAAAATGCCATTAAATATTACTGACACTGTTATACAGTTATTTGACAGAGTATTGATACTTGTTTAATGGCAAATTCAGTTTTTTCCATTGAAAAAAAAAAGTGATCAGAAAATATTCATGACAATTATAATGGCTTCATGACAACCATGTTTATGACAGATTTATGACAAGTTATGGTGTCTTGATAATGTCAAGATGTCATGACAAAGGCGAGTCGTGATGTATTGTTTATGTCAAGCTGTCATAAAGACATCACAATGTCATCTTTGCATTTAAAATGACAACTGAGTGAATGACACTTAATGACTTTTAATTATTAATTGATTATTGTCATAACCATGCAAATTTCCTTCATATTCATGACATATCATTCATGACAACAAGGGTGTCATGACAGTCTTATGAAGCATTACCAAAACGAGTAATGATTTACTAAAGAAATGCAGTGAAACGTCAAGAAATAAAAGGCATGGACAGTCTAATTTAACGCTAATTGTGTCGATAGTAAATTCCCACAAACATGACAAAACCCATGGCATGCTGTGAAAACTGCTGAAAAGAAGTAATGCAGAGAACAGAATGCTTACAGGTGAGTAAATCTGCAGAAATTTTTATTTTCTGAATATATTAATTAGCAAAACATTTTTAATTTGCAAAATTCTGTTTTCTTTTGCACACTGTCAGTATAATCAATCTTTACTAGATTTCCAACGTCCTCACAGTGGATATATAAATATTAAAGAGGATAAAAAGACATTTCTTACCTCTCTATTTGCCTCAATTCAGTCTCATTTCTAAATCTGCGGTAGGGAGAAAAGTACCACAAACCCAAGACCACTCTCCTAATAATCCTATATCAAACAAAGGATGAAAATAAAGAGGAGCAGATCGTGTTGGCATTACATACAGAAAGCACAGCACTACTTTTCTAGACAAAAGTATCAAACACAGTTTCATAAAAAAAAATTTATTCACTGCTTTTGGTTGAAAATTATTTTCATATTTGAGTTTACATCCTCTTACCGTAAAGGCAGTAACAGTTGATTATCTTTATTACGGGTTTTCTCCTCTTTAATGACATGACCTAGCACATTCAAAGTGAACCGAATGACTTGCTCAATAGAGGTCTCCCTGTAAGACAGAGAACAACAAATCTAAAAAAAAATCTTAATATTTGCAAATACTAAATTAAATTACACATTTACTTAACACATTTGAACATTTACAAATTAGAGTCAGAGTCGCTTTATTATTTATCTTTATTACTATGATGTACTGGAAGGAGAAAAAAATAATAATTCTCACTATTTAGCAGGCCTATTAATTAACATCTGGCTGTTTATTAGTACTTATAAAGTACATTTATATTACAAATACTTTACAAATAGACTTAGAAATGAGGATAAAAAGAAGCACTTCAAATCCCCAAAGAGCAGCAATATATAGATGCCATGGCAAATCTAAGCTAGTTTAGCAGTTTAATAATTTTTTATTGATTCATTGTAACAGTGTCTGTAGGAAAGTGTCTGGTGCATATAGAGAGTAAAAAGAAAAGAGTGTGTTTCCTACAGGTGGTTTGTCAAGTCCACTCACCTGTGTGAAGCATGATCAGATTGCAAAATGTTTTTGCAACATGGAGTGTTTATAAGAAAGTGTCTGGTGCATATGGAGAGGGAAAAAACCAGGTGGTTAGATATTCTGCATGATCATATTGCACATCCCTAACCCTAATACCTAAAATTGACTGCTACCTTACTAAGTCATAGGTAGTGGTTTGTTAATGGCGAGAATGTAACCTTAAATTAAAGAGCGACTGGAAGTGCATATATGAAAGACGAGGCAAAGTACTGATGAGTAGTTGCTATGAAGATGGTGTTGAACGTTTCCCAAACATTGACGTAACTTGCAGCTGAACTACCATAGTATGATGCAGTAACAACTTCTTTGGAGAAAATCTGCATTCAATTACTATAATTTTTTACAAATTATTTTGTTTTATATGCACACATTTAAAAAAATAATCTAATATTAGTTTTAGTAAAAACATGCATTCGTTTTCCATGTTAATGTAAACGGCACAAATAGGGCCTATATTTCTTTTCCACACATTATGGAGAATATTCCATATTCTATTTTATACAACAGTTCTGTCTAGTTCTTGAATCTGATTGGCTGATAGCCGTGTGATATTCTGCCAGTAACAGCACTTGTCCAGCCTCTTCACCCTTCACCCTTGTGTATTACTCCGCCCACATACAGCAACAAGCAGAGGACACTCTACAGTTTGACAAATATTGCTGCTGTTGGACAACATAATGTACTTTTGAGGCTTTTTTTAGTCGAGAATGTAGTTGTTTAGATTGCAACTATGCAGTTTATTTATAAGGATAGTGCCTATTTTTAAATATTTATAATTTCTGAGAGACAGCGCATCGGCGGCCATTAGCCTGTCATTGAGCAGACCAAAGACGGTTGACATTGTCCATCCACAAGATGGCGACAGAGACCACATAATAAGCCCTTAGAGGAGGAAAAATACGGCGTAATTGTAAACTACAGCTGATCAAATCATTATAAAACTGGTAAGTGACTTTCTAAGTCAATCTCTCTCTTTTGTATGTTGTAGTGCTGTATTTATACCATAGTAATTGTAGTGTGTTGAGTGTGAGATGGGACTCATCTTAAAGTCTTAAAACCGGAGATGGCCATCTGTTTCTAATGAGTCTCCTGTTTTCGCTACAGCAGACTAGTTTAGTAAACAGAAGAAAAGAAGAAATGCCTGCATGTGTTTAGTGTTTTTCCTTATCGCAAACACAACAGTAATCTGGTAATGTTAGTGATTGCGTTGCTTTGGCTTTTTCGGGGTTAATTATTGTGATCTCCCGATTGCAACAGAGAAATACTGGGAAATCTCTGTAGACTGATGGCAATTCATGCCGTTTAGCCTTATAATCTATAAATGTCAGCAAAATCACCTGTTTTGTCATCACTTTATACATTATGCTAGAGAATCATTCAAATACTAGCTCTAAAGTGACGTTGGTGAAGTAGCAACGGTTTCTGCTGTGCTGACGGTCAGCTGCAGATGTGAATGAATGGCGGAAGAAAGTAGTTCCTTTTACAAAGGGATTTTAAGACTCTCCGTGTTAGATTTTCTTTTTTATATATACACGATTATGCCGTCAAACTGTATATATGCAATATCACACCGTAGCAGTGTGATGTGGCTGTATATCGTCACTGGTGGGACACTAAGGCACTTGGCCTGCGGCCTCGTGCCAACAAACGCCTCATCGATATACAGCCACATCGCACTGCTACTCATGTGATATTGGACATCTAAAACATAAAACCAATTACAATAGCTAAAATACAGGCTAATAGTACACAATAGTACCCAACCACACTTGTGTCATCTGTGAAATTGGTGCTGTGGTTCAAGCTGTGCATTCCTTCACAGTCATGAGTCAGCAGAACAAACAGCATCGGACCGAGTACACAGCCCTGGGGGGCTCCTGTGCTCAGTGTGGTGATGCTGGAAAGTCAGTTTCTGACCCGAACTCTCTGAGGTCTCTCAGAGAGGAAGTTCAGGATTCAGTTGCAGAGGGATTCAGGGTGCTTTCACATTTGGTTGCATTGCATGGTTTGAAACAGAGTTCGATTGATTGATTGACTAATTCAATTATCTATTTCAACATGATAATTAAACATGAGCGCCACACAGATGTTTTATGTTTCTTACCTGTCAGAGGAATTGTGGTCTTCAAGTATAAGGGTTATGTGATTGGCTCTGTTAAGGAATCTGTTGATCTCAGTAAAGCCAAAGCCGACTTCAGACAGTTCTTCGTAAACAGGAAGCGAGTAAATAACAGCAATTTTGATAACGGCCCTGAGAAATGTGCAAAAGGAAACAGAGAACATTTTTAACTTGATTTAGTTCTCAATATTTATTTTTTAGGCTTATTTTTTTGTGATTTTGAAGTACAGTAGTTAACATTTAAAGTGGATCAAGATTGTTCTTAAACAAGAATTGTTGACTGCTGTATATCTCCATGTTTACATTCACACGACCAAATATTGAAACATTAATTGTTATTTCCTCTCTGCAATTAAAATCTGAAGTATGAGATATATGGCTACATATTCCTTGCAGTACAGAAAATAAAATTACCAGATGGATTTATTGAATCTCTCCACACCAACAGCTTCATTTCCACGACGGTAATATTCCTGAGACGCAGCATCAAGGAATTCACTTAAATGAAGCTTAGTCCAACTAGAGGAAAAAATATGAATCATAGTTACAAAGCTCATTAAACTTTCAAAATTAAGGTGGTTCATAAATTACAATTTTTGCGATATTCTATGGAGCCCCATCAATTTCAAAATATCTTTGAATATTTTATCTTTTATCTAAATATTACTAAAGATTACTGCAGAACAATTTACAAGAAAACACTATCAGTTTTTAGTTTACTTCAGAATTCATATTCAGGGGTCATATTTTGCCCTTTACACTTTAAACTTTAGCTTATTAGTAAGTTTTTCATCAAATGTTTTGTTTCTTGTTTCCATAGTAACAGAGGCAGAGGTAAGGCGCAGGGAACAGCAGCTCATTTGCATTTAAAGAAGCACACATAAAACACAAGTTATGAGTTATTTTTCATTTCATTACTTGCCATTACTCGCTTATGGTGGAATAAAAAAATTGAGAATAAACAAAGATTTTGAGAACAAATGATTCTCAAGATGCAGAAATGTTTCATGCGAGGACCTTTTTTTTTTAGAAGAACGCAAAGAGTTTGTGGAATTATTGGTGCACATTTCATAAATAACTACTAAAACCATTTTAGAATAAGCTTCTAATTCAGAATTTCAGCACATAATTTGCCATTTGTTGCAATTAACTATGAACTTTACTAGCAACAAATGATACAGAGGATTTTCACAAAAATAAAAGGTACAGTGTAATAGTATAAAACAAAAATAGATCGAAAATTATATTACAATACCTATTTGTTCTCTTAAAATAGAAAACTTTGAAAGCAATTACAGTGCTCAGCATATAAGTACACCCCCCACAAATCTTTCATTTAATTTAATATTTTCTATAGGATGCTTTGCAATATTATATTTGTGCATGTACATTAGTTTAGTCAGTACTGAAGCCAAATCTGGAGCTAATCTAACAAAATAACTTACAATAATGGTTCAAAAATTAGTAGGCCAAATTTATGTTAGGGAAAAATATTAAATACATTTTTCAAAAATAGCAAGAATCAAGAGAAACAAAAAATATATACAATTTTGTTGAAATGTAGTTTGTAATATTTTTTTTATTTTTACATTATTTTGCATGAATTTAAATGTATTATCTTTCCATTTCTAAAGATGTTCTGTAACTAAAATATTATTTTAATAAATATATCTGTTTAATAAATCTGTTTTGTTCAAATGCACCAATATATATTACCCATATTCACTGAGAAATGGATAAAAATATTCATTTTCAAAATGGGGTGTACTCATATATGCTAAGCACTGTATGTAGTGGTAAGTGTAGTTATTTAGTCGCGCATTTTAATATATTGAGTATGTGTCTTTCTTACTTAAAAAAACTCTCCCTTGTATCCGGGTCTAAAAGCACATGATACTTTTCACTTGCGTTTTTCAGCTGAATCTGTTCATTCCACTGCCTGTAACACAAAGTACAAGCATTTGCTTTAATTCTCTCTAGAAGACTGGACTTTAAACTACATAATTAACATCGGTTTGTTAAATACAAATATATATTTGCAGAGCACTGTATCATAAACTTACTTCACAGAATCCAAATAAACTGCATCTAACAATGGATTTTCAGTATATTCCAAAACATTATCCCAGTAAAAAACAATCAGTCTAGAAAGAGTTCTAAGAAAAGACACAGAAAAGAAAAATACTTATTGAGAGGTGAGATTTCACAAAATATTGGTGTCTGGAAATTAATATTAATAAGCATTCTTACCTTAATGATACAAGAAAATTATCCTTCTCCTCTTGCCTTTCTAATTCTGATATTTCAGAGGCTTTATTTTTAATCTGATCCAGAATGATCAGCATTCTTTATAGGGGAAACAAATGGTTAAAATCGCGGGCTTATATTTTATCACAATACTGGAAGACAATAATATACAAATAATTATTACAGTTAATTAATTGCTGCAACATAATGGACTTAAAACTGCGCTTACTCCTCATGTAGGTTGTTCAAATTTATTTGTCCAATGCCCATAAGAGTGTTGACCCCAGCTTCAACCATGGTCACCATCTGGGATCTCACTACCCTGCCAAATGCCAAAACACAACACTTTTAATACGCCACAAGTAGGTAAGTAAAATGCAGATCTCTCAGCACTTCAAGTATAATAAATACATGGGTGAAACAAAATACAAAATACTGGAAGTATCTTGCACAGTTAAAGAAAATAACGACAACATTTGGACAGTAATTGTTGATTACATTATATGCATTACCAAGGTCCACATAGAATCTGCATCCACAAAAATCCACAGGTTATTTAGCCCATCGAGTCGATTTATTTACTTATGTAAAGGAGAGTAAACACATAAACTGATATTCAAACTTCTTAAAAACTACTTCAATCATTTAAACTTTAAAACTTTTTTCAAACTTTCAGGCTAGGCTTTCTCAAGCCACCATAAAGTTTGTCTGCGAACTTTACTTTTCTAGTTTGCTTATGTAAAGGAGAGTTAACATATATGAATTCAGTTTTTATTGTCATTTCAGTAATATTAATGATTGATTTGTATTTGAATTAGTGCTGGACAAAGATTAATTACAATTAATTGCATCCAAAAAAGAAGTTTGTTTTGACATAAGAAATGTGTGTGTATTATATATATTTATTATGTATATGTAATATACACAAATACATAAAAACAAAACCATATTTGGATATATATTTAAATTTATATATAACTTGTGTCATATACATGTATATTTTATATCTAAATATAAATACACATTTTCTAAAATATATGCATGAATGTGTGTATTTAATATTATTAATATATAATATTATATATAATATATATAATATTAATAATATATAATATTATATATATTAACATTATAATAATATTTTAATAAATATACACAGTACAAACATACATATATAAAACTTTTATTTTAGATGCGAATAATCATTGCCCAGCACTAATTTTAATTAATGATTTATGTACAATACAATTTGTAAAGTAATATTTCTGTCTTTTTCTATTCAATTCATGTTTATTTGTATAGTGCTTTTTACAATAATTGTTTCAAGGCAGCTTTAAGAGGTGCACATTATTGTATTACAATCAAATATAAGTTATTATATTCAGACATAGTTTTAGTAGATATATGAGAGACTTGCTGTACTTACCAAACAACAAATCTTCTAATTAGATTTGCATTGCAAGATTAAAAAAAAGTTTTTAAAAGATTTTTAAAAATAAAGTGTTAAAAAGTTATTATATTTATTTCATGTTAAGCTTTTAGTAATTACAGAATGATAAGCATTTAGCTGAAATCACAAAATTAGCGAATACTAATAAAGTAAATAGAAAATGAATCAAGGTTTTAGCATGATTTCATTAGTAAAGCCATAGAAACTATAAAGATATGATTGTTTGTTGCATTAAAACAATAATTAAACTAAATTTAAAGAGATTGTTCACCCAAAAATAAAAATTCTCACTTTTTACTAGATTTTATTTATTTATTATTATTTGTTTTAAACAAAAGTCTGCGCAGAAATAGCAAAAAATGTCTGCAGATTCAGCCTGAATGTGCCAATAAATTCGATTTTCACTAAAAGTCTTCTTTAACGCTCTACTGAAAAAGAAAAAACATCAACATCTTGCAGGGCATGGAGGTTCTTACATTAATACATTTTTAGTTTTGACTGAATCCCATGATCCATTTAACTGGGACAGCTGTAATAGTTTTAGCTTTACTGTGCAGTGCCTTTTTTTACTGTCTTATCTCATTTTGGTGGCATTTTGGCCACAAGCACTCATTCATTCAGATCATTAATCTGCATATATTTAGAATCAGCTCGTTTTAAATATATAGAATCTGTTCACAGCACATAGCAGATATTGCATTATTTGAATGTACAAATGAAGCCATAATGAGGACATACGCTTTGCCCAAAAGGAAACCGAGGAACTCCATGGGTTTACTGTAGATCGGTGGAGCTCCTGGAAGATAATATGAATCCACTTCTCTGTAATGAACAAATCATGTCATGAAATAAAACATGAGATGTACATTATAGCTGTTTAAGGCCATTATTTTCAGTGCAGAAAGCAACACTGGATGTTGTGTTGTCCATCTTTATATACACATGCTTACTTCCAGATGTCCTTTATTGTCTCGTTTTTAAATGACTCACGGTAAATCTTTAAGTACCTGTAGAAGAAAAGCACATTCATGTGTAATTTATAAGTCATGAGTTTTAGCAGGATGTGAAAATATAGTAAAGCTCTTACGGAAATAAGAAACTGTCAAAGATCTTTCCAGTCATTCGTCCAAAGGAATCAACAGTGAATTCAAAAAATCTCCTGTGAAAACATAAATACGTATTCTTTAAAAATCACCAAAAATCCCCCATGACTAACAAATGTGTTCATCTAACAAGTTTCGCACCAAGAGCAATAGCTTTAAATATAACAATAAAGTCATGCAAATCAATGTTTTTTTGCTGTAAAATCACAAAATATAGTGAATACTAATAAAGTGAATACAAAATTAATCATGGTTTTGGTACGATTTCACTGGTAAAACCATATAGAAACCATAAAGATGATTCATATCATTCATGATAAAACAATAATTAAACTACACTTAAAGGGATAGTTCACCCAAAAATGAAAATTGACTCTAAACCATTTACAAATTCACAAATGTACTATCCCTCAAGTGGCTCCAAACCTTTATGAGTTTCTTTCCTCTGCTTAATCACAAAAGAAGATAATTGGAAACCAGTAACCATTGACTTCCATCGTAGGAAAAACGAATACTATGGAAGTCAATGGTTAACAGGTTTCCAACATTCTTCAAAATATCTTCTTTTGTGTTCAACAGAATATAGAAAGTACAAGTGAAGGGTGAGTAAATGATGACAGAATTTTCAGTTTTGGGTGAACCATCTATTTAATATTTTCTAAAATATGCGTTCTGGAGAAATAAAACAAATAACATTTTGTTTTGTAAATGAAAAGAACAGATTTTGTCATCAGTGAAGTCAGATAAATGCTTTGCACTTACAATAAACATAACACTATCATCATTATACAGTGATGCACAGAAAACAGACTTACTGTAATGGAATTTCTGAATTATCCTGGCTTTTGGGATTTTTCATTGTTTTTGCAAACTCTCTTAAAGCGGTCATGTGTTCTTGGACAGTGATTCTGTAAAAAATGGTTATGATCAATAAGCTGCTGAACCTACAATCCATTAGCAGCACATACAGTAAACCAGAGCTGGTCTTACCTAGATTTTTTGAACTGTTCATCTTGTATTATTTTCTCTGTAGCATTTCGGACTTTTCCCAGAAAGTCTAAAAACACTACAATCCCAGAGTTGAAGATTTGCTGTTCCAAGTCCCGCGACTGTTCAGCGCTCTGCACACCTTTAAAACAATGACAGAAAAACAGACAAACACATGTGGTCTTCGTCTATTCCTTTTTAAAGCTTCAATTGTAATATTTTGACTACATTTTTACCATACCACAGCAGCAGAGAAACGCAGTAAAACTTATGACAGCCAAAGTCTTCATGTTTCTGTTATATGCTGAGTGGAAAAACAAGAGGTCTAAACACTTCACATTACAATGAGGATTCTCAAAAACTAAAGCATAGGTTTAATTTATACTGAATATTACTGAACACAGAAAAAATACACTTACTCTGCGAGTCTAAATGGTCATTAAATATCACCCGAGTTCATTAGTCAACTGTTCAGCAGGGCAGAAGGGCAGATGAGTGGAGTTGTGCATTAAATAAATATTGATCTGTTGTTTATCTACGCATTTTATCCTTTGAGTTTGTCATTTGAGTTTAGCATTAACAGCCTCAGCAAGACAAATATAAAAAGATATATGAGGGCAAAGATATTAACAGAAATGTATAAACAATAATAAAATAATAAACAATAAAGTAACATAAGTCATTACTTCTATTAAAAAGCATAGCAAAATATATATAATCAATTGAACAAACTCTAAAAACTGGACTGACACATTTTCAATTTACTAGAACTTCCATGTTAAGCTGTTTTTGCATGGAAATAAACATCAATTGAATAATGGTCAATTAACATTTGTTTGCAAAAAATGATGAATAACAATATACAATGGGTATGTGTGCGTGCGTGCGTTTTCGTAGTAGTATTTATTTTAATTTATTCAACTCTTTAGTGTTATTTTATCTTGGGAAAAAACCCCAATAAATATTAAGTCAAAAAAAGAATACCAAGATACATAAATCTAAATCATTACATGAAATATGAAAATAAAATATATTAAACATTTCCTGTTCATTAATCTGCCAAAGACAAAGTTGAAAAAAATATTAAACACTATTTATATACGGTGGTAGTTTGAGAACAATTCATAAACACCTTTTTCAGAAATAATGTAATTTTCATAATGCATAATTTAAAAAGATTTCATGTTGTGGTTATATTATACCATTACCACAATTTGTTTGTTTTTTTTAAGATTTATTTTTGGCCTTTTAGCCTTTATTAGATAGGACAGTAATCAGACAAGAAGCGAAGTGGGAGAAAGAGAGGGGGGTAGGGTCAGGAAATGTCCTCGGTCGGGATTCGAACTCGGGACGCCCTGAAGTGCTACCGTATGTCAGCGCGCTAACCACTAGGCTATTATATCCAGTTAAGGAAATATTTGCATTAAAAATATATACATAATAATATAGACACAACATTATAATTTATACAATTATTATTTTCATCTGCATTTAAAAAAACAAAAACCTAACTGATATAAATTCACAAACCACCATTATCTTTATGTCAAAAGTTATATATGTCAAAAGTGTCAAATCTTTTAAATCTTACAAGTATTAAGGTGAAAGTCACCTAAATGGTTAATAAACCAAAATGTTTTGATAAAGTTTTTAAAAAGTCCTTGATGAAAATGTAAACTTTTTTTCTTTGTAATATAAATGGGGGGTGGGGGGGGGGGTCAACTTAAGATACTTAAACAGAAACATTGCAAGACTGCATTTTGTTCAAATATTTTTGTATCTTTATTACGTACAGAACATCATAAATAAAAAAAGTGCGTAGAAAAATTTAACAGCTTTAGAAATTCTTGTATACAACTATATACAAAGATTCGCTCTGAGTTGGATCACGTTCAGTGATGGAATCAAACCCCAGTCTTCATTTTTAATAATAAGCACACTTCAATTCTGTACAAAAGCACGAGGGAAGAGGGATCTGGGAAATCTCTGGAGAAAAAAAACACAAACAAACAACCCCTACAGTCACGTTGCATAAAATTCAAAGCTAATTCGGCATCTTTCTCCCAGCATACTATAGTTTGTACTGTAACTTCACTAGCGGTAACTGGTTTACTGAGCTACTGAGGTAGTCGATCCAAACGGAGAGGAGAAGAAGGGGGAGGAAGGCTATTGAAGAAAAACACATGGCTATTAGCAGCGTGTCGGCTGTTTCAAGCTAAACCCGCCATTGATGAGTGTGGTTTTGTTTATTTCTGATAATACTTGCACGTTATGATCAGGATGGGATTTATCAAACACTGCACCAGTGATCCTAATAAGCAGAATATTACAAAAAGACTGGCCTCAAGATATATAAAAGCACATAAAAGCAGTGGGTTCATAAAACCAATCTGTCAAAAAAATTGGGGTAAATAAAGCTAATCCGAATGACTCAGCAAAAATATCTTTACATCAATTCAGAGCAAAAGTACTCCATATTTAATTAAAGTGGCAGTCACAGGAATTTACTCAGTTTTTTGTTCAGTTTTTTTGTTTTTTTTGAAGGGATCCATTCATTTGTGCCCACATAAAAACACTGAAAAAAAATACATGAAATTGTTCTGAAAACAAGCTGAAACTACATAGGATTGTTCATGGTTTGACTAAAAGGATCTGGGGAATATGTACACTGCTTACATTTCTGGGGAAAAAAACAAGATTATTATTAAGGTGCTGTTGATGAAGAGTCATCATAAGAACTCCTTGGATTCAGTAGCAAAAATAATCACACCCTTTCAAAACATCAGGGCATCCTCCACTATGAAAACCTCTGTAAAGGATCCTTCCAGAATTGATCTACTGCATTACCAGCCATCATCTGTGGCAAGATTATCAAAGGCATGCTGGGACAAAGCAGGAGAACTGAAGAAGTAAAGGGTATTCGTTTATAGTCACAATTTCAATGGCCAGCATGTTAATGGGTATTTGGGATGATAAATATAGCTCATGCTAGCGGCCTAAAAAACGCTACACATCTGGCCGATCCTTTTCAATATGCGGTTTCCTTCAGAATACATTCACCTCTACACCTTTAAACACCTTTATATTGAGTGTCTTCCTTCCAAAATAGCCACTCATACCAAAATATCCAGAGTAAACCTTAGTTGAGGAAGCGTCGACAGCGCCGGGCCCCGCAGTTACAGTGCAATTTGTTGTTCGCGTCTTCGATGGGGAACTTGTAATCGTAGGTGAGCTCTTCACCGCGGTAAATCTTCCGCAAGGCGAAAATGACAATGTGCTTCTGGCCCTCCACATTGATTACTCGAGAGTAACAGTTGGGGTCGCAGGAGTGATTGATAAAGCGTGCCGCATTTCCGTGCATGGTGGCGTCCACCACATCGAAATCGTCAATGCGAAACATGTAGCAGCCGATGCCCTTTGAGAAGAGGAGACAGATGGTAGAATTAATTACCAAAAATAAAAAATTACCAAATATTTGTTCTGTTGAACACAAAAATATTTATTTTGAAGAATGCTGGAAACCTGTAACCACTGACATCCATAATAGGAAAGACAAATACTACCGAAGTCAATGGGTACAGGTTTCAAACATTCTTCAAAATATCTTCTTTCGTGTTCAATAAAACAAAAACAAAAAAAAACTCAAACTGGTTTAGAACAAGGGTGTGTAAATGATAACAAATTGATAATTTTGTGTGAACTATCCCTTTGTGAGAAAAAATAGAAGTTAATTTAACCTGGAGAAATCACATTTACCTTGCTGTCATAGTATTTCTCCCTTTTGTCAGTGAGAACTGCGCGAATGACATTGCCAGCATATTCGATCACCATCTCTCCAGCCTCGATGTTTCTTTTGCAGAAAAGACCCCGACCATGAATAGCCGATCTATCATCAAGACAAAAAACACGATTGCACTGATTCCTGTTCTTAAATGATGTTTACTATCTCTTTTTGTTGCATGGCAGTGGACATTGTGGAGATTTACAGAGCAAGTTTTGGTGCAGCATTACCATGATTCTAAGAGAATGAGATTACCTGTAAACTCCTACAGCTTCTTTTGAGGTTTTCTCCAAGTGTCTGAACCTCATAGCTACTGGCAACTCCGTACTTGTAGCTCGTCTGAAGGGATGTTGAAATACAAGTCACAAAAAACAAAAACACTAGAGATGCTTCAATTTAAAAATACTCTGATAACTACACAGAACTTTCATACTGTAGCTAATAAAACACGTAGGGTTGATATTAGATTCTTAACCATTTCATCAAAATTTTCTTTAAAAGGCACCTCATTAAGATGCACAATATTAAAACATTTTGAAAGTTGAGGAATATACATTTACATGATATTTTACTAGTTATTTTGTAAGATAATAGTATTAATTTCAGAGTGCTATTTAAAGGCTTAAATAGGTTAACTAGTCAAGTTATGTTTATTAGTCATTGAACAGCAGTGGTTTGTTCTGTAGCCAATTGGAAAAATTCTTAAGAGAGAAAATATTGACTTCAAAAATGCTAAAAAAAATAGATAAATAAAAACTGCTTTTATTCTAGCTAGAATGTAAAATGTCCTTGCTCTAATAAACATCACTTGAGATGTATAGAAAAAAACAAGAAAAAGAAAAAAAGAACTCAAATTTCACAGGAGGACTAATAATTTTGTGTGTGTATATATATATATATATATATATATATATATATATATCAGTTGTCCAGTTGTACATGAACATTATATACAGACATATATTATTCACATATCATGTTGTTGACTGTCGAACCTGCTGGACTTGAGCATAATGTCATCCTCATCATCATCACACGGCCTGGATTCAGGAAGCTGGCGATGTTGCGATGCCAAGAAATTGAACATGTCAAAGGTAGATTTTCTGTAGAGAAAAGCAAAGGAAATTAACAAAATGAATTAACTGTGACTACAGCACATATGCGTTCAGGTAGATTTTACTGGCACCTACCGCACATAGACCTCTGCGCGGGCACAGCCATTGGGGTTGACCGGCAGCTCCTCTTCAGGTATTTCATGCTGGTGGAAGCGGAAGCTGTGTTTCTGGCAGAGAGACGCACCCTGCAGCTGCTCCAGCAGAAATAGCACGGCATCATGGAGGACACCCAAGACCCTGGCACCACTTACGCTGTTGAAAGGCAACTGCTCCATCCGACAGCCAATCCGTGCCTCCTGGACACCATCCATTACCGCCTTCCACGCCACTGAAGAACAGTGAGGGAAATATATAATGTGCCAAAACTTGATATGAAAACTAAAAGCTGGTGACACTACAAGAATTCTTGAAACTGACCATCCATGCTGTCGGCTTCTACGCTAAAACCGTCCTCACTGGTAATTTGAAATATCAGGTGTGGCTGATGCAGACTGGCACACTTCTCCTGCTTGCCATGAGATGGAGATTCCTCATCTGAACTCCAACCTGAAACAATTACACAGGCAATATGCTTTCAAAGTCAGAGAGTAACAGTTCATTTTTTTCACATTAGCAGGAGGAACTTCAAGAAATGTATCCAAATGACAGAAAATCCCATGTTCACCTGCATAAGGCGCCCAGTCAGAGGAATCACCAAGTTTGGAGCTCAAAATTTGAGATTTACCACTGTCTTGTGAGTCATTTGCATGGGTGGCAATGGGTTCCTTTGAAGTAATTCTAGAAAAAAATTTTTTTTTTTAAAAACAGATTGTGACTGTCTGGGTTAAGATATGACTTTATTTTACATTATTTTAAATCCTCCTCACTGACCTCTCACGTTCAGCAACCTTGGATTCATCATTCTTTGGGCCGAAAGATCCATCCAAGTCGAGCACCTCCTTTACACTTGGGGCCTTTATTCTAACCTTGTTTGATCTAAACATTAGCAAAAGAGCATTACTATTATTACACAATATTAGAATGACTTTAACAAAATCAGTTGTCTTAATGATTTAGTCTCTGGTTTTATGCAGGGTCCAAAGGAAGCTTGTGTTATTCTCTTCATCTGTATTGGTTGAAAAACTGAAGATTTTTTTTTTTAAAGTCAGAGGGGTGCAAATACTTTTCATAGCAATTACTTCCTTTTATTGCACAAGACAATACCATAACATGAGATGCACTGTTAGCATGCTACAAAGACAAGCCAAACAGTAACCTCTCAGAAGCATTGTTGCCAAAATAATCTAGGTCAATGATTAGACAATGGGAATCAAACAACATTCCTGGACAACAAACACCCTTCTGAGTTTAGCTTCACTATTTAAACACACCTGATCAAGCTAATCAATTTCCGCAAACTTATTTGAAAACCACAGGGATGTGTGATGGAGTAAGGTTAGAACTAAACCCTTCAGAACCATGGCCCTCCAAGAGCCAGGATTAAACCCCTAGACTGGACCATTGTGGGATATTTGATTAAAATTTCAGTCATACCTGCTGTTGTCATCCTGGGAACTAGGATCCATCTGATCCAAGAAGTCTGTCTTGCATCTTTTCACACCGATTCGATCAGTTACTGAGGATGCTCTCTTGATTCTGACTTGAGATCGAGAGTTGGCCAAGATGTTAGGCTGAGTACGAAGAGGAGTTGATGATTCCTTTGATTCAGGAGAGGGGCGTTTATGGAGAAGAGAAGGGCTCGCAGTGGTGGCATTTGCCACTTCACGGTGACTTGCCATTGCTTTGTCAATTATGACCTGGGCCAGTTCTTTCTGTCCACCTTCAGATATTGAGCCAGCTCTTTCTAGCGGCAAACTAACACCGTGCAATTGGCTACCAGGATAACTCTGAGGAATCCTCCTGATCAGCACCTGGGTTGGTGGTGCCGCTCCGTTGTTGCTACTGTAGGATATGATACGTGCTGGTGAGGATTTACTGAGACAAGTCTGAAGCTGCGGCACTGACATTACTGTAACTTTAGGAACAGGTCGCTGGAGGACGTTACTGCTGTGGATTATTTTCGCAATCTGGCTTATTTGGGTATACGAGGGGGAATTTGCACTAGGTATTTGGTATGTATTACTCTGTGGGTTTTTCACTAGAATCTGTCCAGCACGGTTGACCAGAAGAACCTGGGGTGTAGGAGGTGTACCAGGCACACAATGGGGAAGAGACTGTTTTGGGGTGGCAATGCGTATGGCAATTCTACGACCCTTTAGAGCATCTTTTGGTAGAGCTCCAAAACCATTTATTACAACTGGGGAGGGAGTGAACTGAGTACCATGTGGTGCAACTGAAAAGGTGGGAGAAGATGAGACAACATTGATTGGCACAGAGATTGGAATAGAAGTAGCAACAGGCATGGCCATCTGAAAGGTTTTAGGTTGGGACCCAGGTTGAATGGTAACAAAACGTCTTTTTGCAGGCATAGATGGTGCGACAACATGAAATGTTCTAGTGCCACTTGTTGAAACAGCTGTTGCTGGTTTCTCAACAGGCGACAAAGCTTTATTTAAAACCAAATTTTCCTTGTTTATAGGTAAGGAATCCCTTGATGCCTCAGGACCTGAAGTGTTTTTTGGAGAGTCCACAACTCTGCCGTCAACAGTGCATACAAAATTCCCACTGGTGTGGTCCAAGAAAACCTCTTGCGAACCCTCAGTGGATTCATGTTCCAGCAAGACTTCCTCTTGGGTTGTAATAAGATCCCTGCCTTTGTAAAGGACAGAGGTTGTCGCGTTGAGGCCGTCTGTAAAGGACATTTCTTGTTGGTTGGATAAATCAGAGCCAGTGTCAACAAGCAAATTTGCATTATCTTCCAAAGAACTTATTTCTTGTTCTTCACAGACCTGCTCAATGTTTTGAGTCTCTGGCTTAGCATTCTCATCAACAGAATCTGCTGTATGTGGATTTGCTATATCTGTGCAAACTAGCTGCCTGTCATCAAGGGTTCTTCCCTGGTTTTGACCAGTGAGTTTTAATGGCTCAGTATCCTGACTAAGAAAGCTACTTCCTACTTCCTGAGTATTGTCGTCTGCATTGGCTTCACCTGTATCACTCTCTGAGTCATTGTCAGCTCCATCTAGCTGCGAGATGGACCCTGAGTTAGGAAGGACAGTGAGACCTGTCTGTGTGTCTTTGGCAGGCTCACAGACCACAACTGTGCGAGAGAAATTCAGATAATGGTCAGCAGCCTCATCCTCTGTTTCCATCTGCATCTCTGAAATAGATGACAGGTCCTTCCTGCCAGCATTGTATTTGCAGGCTTCTTCTTCCAGTTCTCCCTCAACACCTTGAGGATCACAATCCAGAGCTACATTTTCATTGAGCAAAGCCTCATCAAATTCAAGCTTTGCATTTAATACAGAGGCCACAGCCACATCTGTGTCTGGATCAAAGTGTGGGGAGAGCAGTTCATGATCTGACTTGAGGATTAGTGCTCCTGCAGCTTCCTCCGGCTCCGACAAGAAATCTTGAACAAGCTTATCAGTTTTATGTGGTGGGGTTGTAAAAGGCTGTTGAAGTCGAGGAGAGTGGTGGACAGTTGAAGGTAATGTTGAAGATGGACTTCGAAGAGCTGCTTGTGGTGGGGAGGGTCCTGAGGTAATGCTAGAGGGAGACAAAGAAGGCGGCCTTCCTCTTCGTCGAGGTGAGGTGGTGCTCATGAGGTTCTCGGCTGCACCAAGTGGTGAGACAGGGGGACTGAATGAAAGTGACCTAGGGTTAATTGAGCCACTTGATCGCAGAGCCATTGGGCCTGAAAGGATCACAGGGGGCGGAGAGGCATTTCGGCTACGTGTGGAAAGTCTTCTTGTTGAACGTCTGGTCTCGTCAAGGTCACTGATGGTCAAAATGTGATGGGATGTGGAAACAGCATTTCCTGGAAGGAAAAGGGAAAAAACATATATGACCTTAATATGAATATTGAAGGGTTTAAGGGATAGGTCAGACAAAAATGGAAACTCAGTTGTTTATTCACCGTCATGTTGTTCCAAACCCATAAAACAATGGTCAATCTTCAAAATAAAAATTATTTTTAAAAAAGCCTACAATATTTTCAATAAAGTCAGGGGTAGGCAAAATGTCAAAGATTCTTAAAAGTTTTGTTAAACATGGAAGGTCAAATGCATGTGCGCGATGCACAAAGACCAATTATGTTTTTTTATACAATTTTGTTTTTAGGGGTTTTAACCTCTAATCGATAGAACAGTTAAGAGTATTGACAGGAAATCGCGGGGAGCAGAAAGAGAAGGGAAGAATCGACAAAGGACCTTTAGCCGGAAATCGAACTCGGGTCATGGTGAGCTCCTCGGTCAACTATATATCTTCGCTATATGTCGATGCACTTAACCACTAGGCTATTGGCGCAGACAAGGCCAATTAAGTTTAGATAATGAACCAATCTGTCCATTACATAAATTGATTGTACCTTTTTACAAGACTCACACAAGACTCTCAATTAATGTGGATCCATTTTATGAAAGCTTTTTTTAATTCTTTAGTCACCTGAGCTTTCAATGGAGAGACAGGAATCACTTAGGTTTTTAAAAAAATAAACACAAATGTATACATATATAAACTTAATTTGTGTTAAGAAGTGTAACCACAGTCTAATGGGTTTAAAATGACACAAAGTTGAGCAAAAGACAGAATTAAAATTTTCGGAGGACACAATCTTACCTGGAGAAGGTAATGGTCTGGACATTCCTCCTGTTGGTCTCCTGCTGTGTGGGTACCCAGGAGTTTTACCTCCGGACCCTGAGTCTTGTTTGGTCTTTGAGGGAGTGCTAAGGGGTAGTCCAGGTGAAAAAGACTCACTATCTGTGCCATCCTCATCTACAATTCAAAAATATGATTAGTTGAAATAAAAGATCAAATAGAAAAATGAAACATTAATTACAAATATTACAGGTTGTACTGTTCAACTTTTTAAATAATTAAACACACATGTAAATAGACTTTTTTTTTTTTACAAACCATTGTGGGTTTTTGGGCTGTGCACAATTGTGTGATTTTCTCCCTGATCCACCATGAAGCTAGGGGTTCTGCACCGTGTTGACGGTCGCACCTCTGTCACCTTGCAAGTGTACCGGCATCGTCTGCGAGGGTCAACTGTGCTCCAATACCATCTAGAACATCTAAGACCACATCATACTATGAATACAGATTACTATGGAACATCTATGGAATATCTTATAATGCAAAGTGTCAACTAGTATATGCGCAATATTAAGATGACACTAGTGTATTGTTAACAACTGAAGTTCTCAAACTTATTTTTTCAGACAACAACTTGGGGAAAAATATATATTACTCACTGGTAGCCAACTGGATACAATTTTCCAGAATTTGCAGACAGCTCTGACAGAACCCCAAGATTTTTAACGTGTAGAGACCCTGTTTGGATACATAGCAAGTATCATGTTAAATTCTCATTTTTAACATAGCATCAAGAAAAAGATAAAAACACTGGTTTACCCACCAATCATCACGTTTACAGACTCTGGTTCCAAGCCTGTTAGAAACTTCCTACGTAGACTGATCCCATCAAAATCTACATAAACCCTTCTAACAACTTCAAACCCATTGCCTTGTTCGATCTAGAAAAAGAAAAAGCTTGTTTACATTCATACGCTTAATTTCAAATTAAAGGCCCACTCACACAAAATGCTTGCTTGTATTAAAAAAGCAAACATAATGGTCAAGCATGTCCATCAAGCACCTTTTTCCAGTGTAAACATCATTGGAAAAGTTGCACATTGGATGGAAAAATGCATTTTGTGTGACTGTGCCCTAACTGTAAAATATCATTTACAGTTTTTTTCATACACACCTTGTTGTTTATGAGTTCACGGTGTTTGTAACAGTAGACTTTCTTATCATGCTGGAAGACACAGTTGCTGGCACGAGCACACATGAAGTGGTAGTTACTCTGACACGAGGTAAGACAGCAGCCCACAGTCGCTCCCGTCTGGCCACACCGCTCACAACGCTAGCAAAAAGAGGGAATTTTAATCAATTTAGTTAAACAGATAATACTCTTCTTATTAAAAGAGAAAAATATATATTACATGAAAACTCATTTGAATGAACTCATCACATGAATTCATTATATGAAAACATTACAAAGCTGATAGTATTATGATATAACAAAAAAGTTTCACAATTAACTGTTGTGAGTGGTCAGTCGTGGTCTGGTGGTTAGAGAGTTGGACTTGTAAGCAGAAGGTTGTGGGTTTGAATCTCAGTGCCAGCAGACAATGACTGAAGTGTCCTTGAGCAAGACACCTTACCCCCGTTTGCTCTGCAGTGATAATTGGCCTCTGCATAATACTTGTAAGTCGCTTTGGACAAAAGCGTCAGCCAAATGACTAAATGTAAATGTAAACTGTTAAAGATCGCAGTCTCTATTGAATCACCCACATAATATCTATTAAACCTCAATGACAATGACAGCAAATATTCAGATCTGCATTAGACCAAGTCTTCTAACCACACAGTATCATAATTTTATAGCACATATTACCACTAACATATATGGTGGTGATCAAAGTGTCAAAAGTGCTGATTCATCCAGTACTGAAATATGTTTCGTCTTGGTGAGCGATTCAATTATTCAAAGTGATTATTTAAAAAAATAATTCATTCAATTTAAGACATTCAAGAAAATTCATTCAAGAAAATAAATTTATATTTTGCCAGAATTTCTATCATGTTATTTTCAGGGTTCCCACACAAACTGCAGATTCAAGGACTTTATAAAGCAGCATTCATTTAAAATCAAGCACCTTTGTAATTCATACCCCAGCATATGTAGAGCTCTGAAAGACCTTACTGTACTTATCATTTCACTGACACTTAATATTTATATTAAAAATGTCAGAGTAATTTTCAAAAATTGACCGTTTTAAAAAGTCATGTTCAAAGAACTTTAATAACATTTGTTGAATTCAATACTGGTAATACTCACATGCGGTTTCTGAAATACTGGTAAAAATGTGCATTATTTGTCAGTGTTATTGTACAAGATTTACATGTAAGATTTCTAATGTAAGAATTTCTCAGATTTTTAGTTCTGTTTTTGACAATTGAGTACAATTGTTGCAATAAAACCATAAACAAATTGTATTTTAAATTGAATTCAAGTACTTTCAAGGATCTGTGTTTGTTTTTAAGTACTTTCCAGGCCTTAAATCCATATGTCTGAAATTCAAGTACTTTCAAGAAGCGTGGGAAGCCTGTATTTTGTTTATTCTGAATTGTGGGAGAAACTCAATTTTAACAGAAAAAATTTGAATTTTTAATTTATCCATAATTGTGCAGCTCTGTAATACAACATTATATAATCTCAAACTGGATTTAAAAATGTATTATTATTATTATTACTACTATTTTTAATCTAATGACCATAACACTGCTACTAACCATGAAGCGGCCCCTGGCGACGGCACTATGGACATGCAGCAAAGCTCCTTTGGCTTCCTGCACTTCAGCAGACCATATGCAGCAGTTCACATGAGCCCATTCGTTCTGTCCAATATACAGCAGCCTACCAGCATCCTAAACATACAGCACACAGACAATACAACTCAACTGAGCTCGACAGATGTTCATTTCTGAACACAAAACTGTTCGAGGCATCACATACATTGGGTTTGGTATCTCCATGCTGCTGGCAGAGTGAGCACTGCCTTTCATCCAAAGACTTGGAGTTTATTTTCTGCTGATCTGTGATTTATATAAAAATATATATATATATATGAATAAAACAAGACAAAAAAAGAGGAGAGCATTAGCCATAATTGCAATGTTTACCTTTGGAGTGAGGGTTTGATGGATCCTGATCTTTGAGCCACTGTGCATAACTGTGTTCATTGCTGGGGGGAATTATGGCATCGGGCAGCATACCGCTAGAACACAAGAGAGCAAAGGAGAACTTAATTTAAAAACATCCCAAATAGAAAACAACAGAAAGGACATAGCATATATTTACAAGTAAATATGTTTAATGGTTTGTACTGACTTTAAGGAATTATGAATCTTATAATCTACAGTATATTTTGAAACATTTATGCAAATTAAACATGCAAAAAATACCAATTAATGTCAAACAAGAGACACACGAGTATCTGTATAGCACACTTCCACACACGCCACTAGTTTGTTTAATTTTAGGTGAATTTGTTTAGGATTTTTATAATAACTTCTGCTCATAAATGCGATTTAACTTGCATTTGTCATTCCTTTTTCTGTTCCAAACATGAAATTTGAATACTGTTGTTGCATTAATGTGTTTGTCAACATTTTGTTTCGTTTATGGCTTTATTTAAATTTTAAATAAAAAAATTTTTTAAATCTTTTCTTTTGTGACTTTTGAGTACAACAAAGCAGCTTATCTACCTGCATTATTATTATTATTATTATTTTTGATCAACAATTTTAAGTTGCAATTTTAATAGCGCAACTTATTTTCCTGAAAATATGTCAGTGCTGTAGCAAAAATACAAGCTTCACTTCTGAACAATAAAAAATTCTAAATTGCAGTGAACACATTTTCGGTTGCATTATAGTAAAGTGTAACTCAGAATTAAGATATATGCTAATCTGCAGATTATTTGTTAAACTCAGAATACCACATTGTTTGAGAAGTAAGAAAAATGTGATTCATACCGTGGGAAGTCTTGCACATTAGAGTTCCAGGTTTTGGGGTCCTGACTGTTAAACCAGCTAAACACTTGTTCTACTAGCTGTGAAAATAACAACATTCAAAATGAACTTCAACCTGTAGACATCACTATGCCATATGCACTGCATGGCGTAGCTGTTGTTAGCCTAAATAGAAGACACATTACCTTTATGTAATACAGTTTCGCTTGGCTTGTGGGCCTTTGCGCCTCTAGAAGATATTCTTCTTTTCTCAGCCTTTCCACCATCACCTTCACCACATCCTCATGAAATGCTTTCTGAAATGACAGGGAACACATGATTTCTGATTTACAACAATCTTTAAAATCTTGTAAGTATTTTTTCCTCAATGAAACTGTTATGACTTTTCACTTGAAGATTTTCACCCAAAATTTGTCATTTTAAAAGTTTCTTCTGTTGAACACAAAGATATACTGAATGTCGGGGGGAAAACAGACATTTTTTGGCCACAGTATGGCTTTTTTTTTCTCCAAAATTCTTCATAATGAGAACAGAAGAAATTTGTGTTGAACAGAAGAAATTAATTCATACAAGTTTACAACCACTTGAGTGCGAGTAAATGATGGGGACATTTTGAGTGAACTATCCCTTTAAAAATACTGATAGACTGCATAATTCAATAGTTTTCCAGTAAATGTATATAGACAATTTAGTTAGAATGTAATGAATGTCACAACAAGCTAATATACAAGAGGGCCACAGGATGACTTAAAAATATTTAAAGTAATATATTATTAATCATAAAAAGTATATTATACTGATATATTAGTTAGAATATATCTCTATAATATATTTCTATAAATTGTATAAATTCTTAATTAAAAAAACTGGAAGAAAAGCAAACAATCAAGTTCAAACCGGAAATTGACGTACAATTCCCATGCTGTTGTAAAATTGCTGGTATAACAAAATTAATTGTTGTTGATTGACCCTCACAACAGTCAAAATCTATATCCAATTTTCATATTCAAGGTCATTTTCAACTCCAATATGTTTTATAAAACTGTCAAAATATTACTATCCAAATAAAACCACATTGAATCAGATCACCATCCTTTTCAGGGTTTCTGCAGGTTTCACCAAGTCAAATTTAAGACTTTAAGACCATTATGGATGAAATTTCAGACTTATAAAGGGCTAAACGTTAAGGATTTTTACTTGTCCTATGAAAAACAAAAATGACCTATTTCTTAGCCAAATATTTTATGTGTCAAAACAAGCAAACCCTGGTTGTATACATGCACATTTTTTTTATTTAATGTTTATTGTTAACACTCAATTGAGTACAATCATACAATATTTCAAGGTACATTTGGATCTCAGTATGTGACCTTAAACAACATACAATTTACATACATTATTGTCAGGTGTACTAACCATACATAGTACTGAAATTTTGTTAAATTATATTTAAAAACAAAAAATATATAATAATAATAATAAACGCATACAAATCAAAAGAAAATTTAATAATAAAAATTAAAAGACTATTTACATCCAGGGTGAGAACATTGTGCCCTAATATAATTCATTCATTCATTTTCTTTTCAGCTTAGTCCCTTTCTAATATAATTCCTTCCAGAATAATCTCAAATGACCACCTTCATTATACACGAGTACAATGTGAATATAACCATATACGTATACACATATTATAATGTATTTATCTATCAGCTGAGCATCTTCTATACGTTTATAGCAACAAAATCAGGTCTTCTAACTGAAATGTATTCAACCCATTTCCTCCATTTTCCCAGGAATATACCCTTCTTTAAATTAACTACTGAAGTGATTTTTTTTCCCATTGTGTAAATCTCAATAGTTACATCTATCCAATTATTTAAGGTTGGCAATTATGTGTGATTGCTTTTTTACTGGCAGCCATGAGAGCACGCATCAGGTATTTATTGTCATGCATATTTTTTTCAATATAAATTATTCAAAATGATTTAAAAACTATAATACCCGTTTTAAAAACTATAGCACCCTATTTTTATTCATTTTTTCAGTTAACATGTCTTTGCCATGATATTACTGCATTAATTTTGGAAAATGAGCAGCTTTGTCAACTACTGATGTATACTACAAACAATATTAAAATATTATGGATACAGTAATATTAGATCCACACAAATCTTAACTATAAAAGTGGAGCATGAACATTCACAATAAAATAAATAAGATCTCACCAGTGTAGTGTACAGGCCGTTCTCCAGCTTCTTCTCTACATGATGTAAACAGCAGCCCGAACGTCCCTTTACGACCTCAAAATCTGGACAGGCCTCACACTGTTCACATACATAGAGCACATTTGACTCGTCAAGATGATCCAAATCGCTGAAATAGACAAAATAAACTAGAAACAGATCCTCACCTGCGCACACAAGCGGAGATGGCAGATGTTCAGCGAGTTCTTCAGTCCACTCATGATCTTTTCCAGGCCGTTCCTCAAAACTTCTTGAACCACATCCTGCCAGCCGCTGCGGAAGCTCTTACTGCAGGGGGCGCAGGAGAACACCAGACTCTTCCCTCGCAGACGACACAGGATCTCGTGCAGATCATCTGAGGATGGGGAAAATGTGTGAGGGAAATGCTGGACTAAATGTTGTTTGTTGGAGGAATAAAGGCTGTGGACATCTGTGTCTTACCTGTGAGCCCCTCACATTTGGGATGGACCCAGTGGGCACATCGGGCACATTGCATCATGCTGCTGTCAAACTCGTGTTCCTCATAGCACTTCAGGCACACGGTGCAGAAGTCCCCTAGGAGAAATTAAAAGCAATTCCAAAGTCATCAGATGTCGTCAAGCAAAATGATGTGTGACAAACAAGTATAGCATTGTAATATTATTCTTTGGAAGTTGTTTTGGGTTAAAGCATCAGTGACATAAATACATACTATTTCAATATAAATGTAAATAAAAGGCAAATAAAATTGTAATTTAATAAAAATATATATATAATTAAAAGTAATTTATAACAAATTCCCACCAAGCTATTTTTTATATAAATAAAAACATTACAAACGTACAAAACAATATAAATATTTATCAAAAATATTATTCAGAATAACACAAGAAAGATGTTATATAACTGCAAACAAAATCATGTTTTAGATTTGATGAGGTTATCATTACATACAAACATTCCACTTACAAAAATGAAGAAACAAAACCTTGGGGAAATCTGGAATATTGAGAAAAATCTTCTTTAGAGTTTTAAAATTTAGATCCTTATAAACGCATATTACTAATCAGAAATTAATTTAATTTAATAATTTAGTTTACAATAGGAAATTTATAAAATGTCTTCATGGAATGCGATCGTTAATTAACATCGTAATGATTTTTGGCATTAGAAAAAGTAAATGATTTTTACCCATACACTGTATTGTTTTCTGTTGCTATACATATAACTGTGAAAATTAAGACTTAAGCTTTTGTGATCCAGAATCACATTTAATTCACAAAAAAATAACAAAAGACCTAATTACATTTAAACAAAAATTTTATATGGTTATATTATGGTCCGTTCCCACCAGATGTGATTTACATGTTAAGTCAATGCAAAGACGCAAATAGACATCCTGCGGCACTATTCGCGCCAACGAGGCGAATTGAACGTTTTGCCCGTTGAATCAAGGAACCTGATCTAGTATGGGCGTGATAATGACGTAGCGCCTGTTGTTGGTGTCCCGAGGGGAAATCCACCTGCCGACACCGGACAACAGCTCATCAAACTGGGCTCGGCTCAGTCAGAAAATAATAATCACAAAAAAATGACAAAAAATAAAAAAGTTTAATATTTACTGAAAAAAAAAACATTACATTTTAAAATATATATATATATATTTTTTTTTTTTACCAATAAGATATTACTATTAAATGTATGCTACTAATTGAAAATAAATACAACTGCATTAAGTATCGCTGAGGGATTAGATTAACCATTCATTTCTGCATGGTGTAAATCTTCTGACAGACCTACATAAAAATCTATCAAGGTGTCTGAATTGTCAAACCTTTGCTATGGAGTTTGTTGCAGTCAGGACAGAGTTCCAGCTCATGGTTCCAGGACGTGTCTGAGGACTTTCCTGGAGTCACACCACAGCTCTTACACCGGATACACAGCATACAAATCTACCAAAACACAATGCAGACTTTAGAGACTGAACAATAAAAAATTTATAAAAATAAAAAAAAATTTGACACAACGTGTAAACATTAAAAGTGATGATACTAAGAAACACACTTACCCATGATGTGTTCATTTTGACAGGTTTGGGATATGTGGGTCCCAAGCAGGATGGATGGTAGCAGTACATGCATCTCTTACACTGTAAAACTGGCTAAATGAGGAAAAACACAACATCACTGCAGTCAAATAGAAATGTATATATTTCGACTTCTTTAACCAAACTCAGAAAAGTCTGATTAATTAGGTGTCAGAATTTGATTAGACTTGCAGCATAACTTTTGATTTATTCATCCAATACTTGCCAAATTCCATGACACTCAGCTATATACAGCTAGTTCCATTTTTATGACTGGATTTCATGATCTTTCCACATTACAGACATCATAGGGCCCTACTATTCTAGATTACCAATAAATCAATAAGCACCTTTATTTGCTTGCTCTTGCGGCCACAGACATGGCAGAACTTGCAGCGTCTGCAGCACCAGTTTTCCTTGTTCTCCTCCTTCGGCCGGTCGTCTGGTGGCAGGCAGAAACGGTGGAAAGGCTCACAGCACATCTGACAGTAGATCATCTGGGAGAAAAAATCAATCAAACTTCAAATTAGATAATGACCGTCTTTCATTCTTCTGCAAAAACAATGGCTGTTTCTCAATTTGAAGATCGCAGAGAACGGACTCGCGTTCTCGTGGAGAGCGATCTTGACAAGTTACATCAAAGAATGAACTCAGAAGACCGCAGGACAGAATGCTTCCAGTGAGAAATAAGATGCTGTCCTAAGATTCTCAGGATATAAGATGTCCTAAGATGCTTCTAGGACTGCACGATATTGGAAAAAACGGATTGCGATAAAAAATTTTTTTGCGATAAATATTGCTATACGAATATAGTTTCACAAGATGGTTTGAGCACTATTTGACGGTTTTCTGGAGAGACTAACAGTATTCAGATACAGAAACTGAATAATCACAATGTAAAAAATGCTTTTCTTACTTTGCTTTGTCTCGTTTCTAGTCCAAATATCAAAAAATTCTTAATCAAGTAAAAATATTGTTTTGTTTTCAACTTCTGAAGAAATAAGTGTTTTTCCTTAAAACAAGTAAAATGATCTGCCAATGGGATAAATAAAAAATATATGTTTTTCGCTTTGAAATATAGATATTTGGACTAGAAACAAGACAAAAATTATAAGTATGAAAAACTTTTTTTTTTTGCATAAATTCCGTGTAAATACAGTAATTAAATACAATTATGTGGTCAACAATATGGGATTTCTAGAGCGAGTACTGCGCTCAAGTCTGCATTCGATGCATCCTCGATATCAAGAACACATCCGGGTTCTTTCACGCACCCTCTGTGTGTTTTGGAAATGAACTTCGGCAACTGATAATGACGTTACACAAGAACACACGAAGATCGCTTTAGAATGCATATTGAGAAACATGTTCACTGACATTCGGAAGAACTACTATGAAGGAATATGGCTGAAGATTCAGTGGTGTTTAGTGATGGCTTGAATCTTACCTCATGCTGGCCTTTGCTGGCACAGAGCAGACACACACACTGGGGCATGATGGGAACTGAAGTGAGAATACTCAACCCTCCCATCAACCACACATTCTGGATGTTACAGTCCTCCTGTATCATATTAGAACAGTAAGAAACATTCAGAAATTCAAAACTTTTTAGAACATTTTAAATTGATTCATTTATTTATTGTATAATATGAATAACATCTCTAACCTTGAAATCCACCCGAATCTTGTTCATTGACCCCTGTGACAACTTGCCCCTCTGTGTGCAGCCATTGGTCAGTGGAGTCAGGACGCTGGACGGCGTGTGCTCGACCGAACTCTGAGAATGAGTAACAGAGGAGCAATGAGTGAAAACTGGCTCCTCACACGGCACTCTCTGTGACTCGCTCTGTGGTAAAGTCAAGCCCAACATGGCTGCTTGCACAACACTGGCCGGCAGCCGCTTCAGCCGCAACCGCAGCCTGCGCTCGGTCTTCTTTGATGGACTTCCTGTGAGGGTTAAGGGATGATGGGAAGGTGCAGGAGGGTCCAGTGATGAAGAACAGGTAGATGATGATGGTTCAAGTGGTTTCTGTGTGAAGGTCAAAAACACCAGAATAGGGGGAATGGGAAGGGGCAGCTTTACAGTGGGACCACAATTTAAAAAAAGAAAAAAATGGATGAAGAAGACGCCCATCACCAAAGAAAGCAGGAGAAGAAATGAAGACAGGCAGCAAAGGGAAAGACATTTTCCACCACCATCTGAACACCAAAGGTAGGAGAACTCCAACACTGAGCATGTTTACAAACACATCCATATGCAGAAAACAACAACAATAATAATAATAATAATAAAAACATGGTATGCAAGCCAATAATTAGGGCTGCATGGAATCTGTGCCCGCAAAAATCAGCAGATTTTTTAGCCAATCGAGTCTAATATTTACTTAAGCAAATATATATTCATTTAATTTTTATATTAATTTTAGGAATTTTCATGAATAAGATGAAAATTTTTGTATGATTTATGTACAATAAAGTTAAAAGTAATATTATCATTATTATTAATATATATTAAATAATAATATTGTCTTTTGGTAGCTATATTATATGAGACTTTGTTTACCAAACAAGTGTTTCTAATTGGGTTCAAATTGTAAAAAGTTAAAAAGCTATTATTTTTGTATTTCATGTACCTACGCAGAAATAGCAAAAAAAGGTTCAAAGATTCTGTCAGGACCTTCCAAAAACACACGATCCGTTTGTTAAGCCCTTTAAGACCTTACTCCAATGAAGGAAAATGGATTAATGCATTTGTGTGACTAAAACCAGTTTAAAAACATGCAAGCAAACACACTCCATGTCCTAACCAGGTGTAACGTGATTAGTGATTTTTTTATAGGGTTGGGCGACACAGCAAAAAAATTATCATGATATAATGTTTCATATCATTCGGTAACGGTAATTATTGAATATTTTTTACAATACATTTAGGAATATTAGGATTTCTATTTAACCACTTTATTTTAATTTACCAACATTACTAAGGCAAATTGTTTTAATAGTCAACAAAACGAACAAACATATCTTGTCTCTTATAATAAAATAAACAAAAGTGTTAAAGAGACTCTTAAACTTGATAAAATGTTGCAAAGTGTGTGCAAAGGTAAAGTGTAAACGCTGAACAATCAAAGCAAACTTTAAGGTAGATCAACATCTGTAAGATGTCAATAATAATGATACAGTATACATTAATAATGATACAACAAATTATGATAATCAAATCTGAGCTTTCACGTAAAGGAATCAACCATCATTATTCAAATACATATTGCAACATTACAAATTGTGAAGTTAAATGACTACATTACCCCATGCTAAAAAATCTTTCAGATGGTGTGCTAGTGGCTGGAATGCACAAGAAAAACAAAAAGCCACTCTGGCGACATCCTGTTTTATTTACAATCATCACACTGGTGCTAGTCACAGCACTAATTTTCGCGTGTGTTGTTATTCTGACCTGAGGTGGCGATGACGAAATCCAACCAGAGTCTGTTCATATATTGCGTCTAAAACCATGTGAAAAGTGCGAGCGGGTGGATTCCTTCTCCATTTTCAATACACTTTGCGCTCGCACTCTGGCATCTCTAGTAACTAGGTGACCATTAACCGTTTTCTCAGAGGACGACAAACCATAGCTGCGGTTCCGATACAAGTTTTTATTTATGAAAAGAATTAAAAAGCACTGCAGTGTTTGGGTGATCTGTGTTTGTCTGAGGTAATTAGTCTGTTATTATTTCCGAAATGTGTATATTCCATAGAAAGTGTAAAGCAGATTGGTTAGTTCTACTTGCATGAATCGCGGTGCGCACGCAGAATTCTGGAAAGTTGAGATGTTTTCAACTAGTCGTGCCTGGAAAATGTGAGCACGTCATGTGTGCGTCACTCCCTATTTGTGCGCGCAAGCCGTGCGCCTCAATTGGAAATAACACTAAGCTTATTGACTTTCCTTCCAAGGCGCACACTCAGCAGACACATTTTGATAAAACTATAACACTTCATACCGAACTTTTTTTTATCATTATTGGCAATGGTGTTTGGTCAATAAATACCGATACCGTTTTATCGGCCCAGCCCTATTTTTTCATGTGACAAAACTTATGTGGGACATTTGGTCACTGAGTATGCAAGGACCTGATGGCAAACACTAGTCATGTAACACCTGGTTAGGATGTGCTGTTACAGAATAGCTGTGGAGAGGGAGAGAGAGAGGAAAAAATGCATCTAGGAAAAGAGCAGCTTCATATTAAAGAGAGAAAGACATGAGATGAATCAGGTCTGTACCAAATGCATTTCACTGGACAATGGGTCAAAGAGGATGGCATTTTATTTCAGAGTTGATTCGGCAACTGACTGAGGTATTATTGATGGACCAAAACAAGGTATGTTTATTTAGTACATTTATTTTGTAATGAATACCAATTAAATAATATTATAATAAAATAATAAAGCATAATAAAAATGATCATGCTTAATCTTTGTAACAAATTATATCATAAAAAAGTAACAAAATAATTGTTGTTTTTATTATTATATTAATATTTAATCTTGCCATTTTTATATCTAATTGTACAGCCATACAATTAACCATAGCATTTAAACAGTAAATAAATAAAAATCACCACAATCAGACTTTTTCTCCAAAGATCATGGCAGTTGTAGACCAAAATATATCTTCCAGCTCCATTAATCATTAGATATTTGCCTGCTTTAGATCAAGAAAATAAAAACGAGTCACAATACCTTATCATTTCTGCGTTGAGCCCAAAATGCTCTATAAAGCCCTTGTCTTTTCTGCTTTGATGCTTCCTCTGGAGCAGCAGCAGAGGTAGCCGTAGTATCTGCTAAGAAGTTCAAAGCATTGACCGTGACAATCTATCTCAACTAATGCAAACAAACAACCAGTAGTGAGGATATAGAGTTGAAGTCAGAATTATTAGCCCTCCTGAATTATAAGCCCCCCTGTATATTTTTTTCCCAATTTCTGTTTAATGGAATTACGATTTTTTTCAACACATTTTAAATCATAATAGTTTTAATAACTAATTTCTAATAACTGGTTTCTTTAATCTTTGCCATGATGACAGTACTGAATATTTTACTAGATATTTTTCAAGATACTAGTATTCAGCTTAAAGTGACATTTAAAGGCTTAACTAGGTTAACTAGACAAGTTAGCGTAATTAGACAAGCCATTGTATAACACTGGTTTGTTTTGTAGACAGTCAAAAAAAATATTTCTTTAGGGGGCTAATAATATTGAAAAATTAAATATCCAAAAATTTTAAACTGCTTTTATTCTAGCCAAAATAAAACAAATAAGACTTTCTCCAGAAGAAAAAATATTATAGGAAATACTGTGAAAAATTCCTTGCTCAGTTAAACGTCATTTGAAAAATAAATAAATAAACTAATAACTAAATTTAAAAAAATAAATTAATAAAAAAAAATCAAAGGAGGGCTAATAATTTTGACTTCAACTGCATAATAGGTAAAGTTCCTACCAGTGGTTTGAGTCTTTTGTGTCCCGCTGGGCTTTGTCTGGTCAGAGCTGGCACTCTCTGTGTCGGAGTCATCGTAGCCCAGTAGTTTTCTGTAGGAGCGAGGGGTGACCCGGCGTCTGGGCTGCCTTCTGGTGGGGCTGAACTGAGCCAGTCCTCCTCCTCCATCATCTCCTCTTTCTTCCCCGTTTTCTTCCTCGCTGCTGTTCATGCCAGAGGGTGCTGATGACCGACGCCGCTTCATCTGGACTGCGCCAAAGAGAGGTGGTCAAATAAAATGCTCAAACATGAACGCACAAACTAACCAGTAAATATCTTTAGCTTCCTCTATTGGGTTTGAATCCCATACATTTACACTGATTGGAAGACTCAATAGTTAAATACATAAATATTTACGTTTTAAAGAGGCGAGTACCTTTGTTAAATCGTCTCATTTTGTTCCGTTCAATCATTGCACACTTCTTTAGGCTGTTGAGAAAATACAAAAACAAGTGCAGGGACGGGATCAAATACTGAAAATGCTTACAAAACAAACAAACAAAAATAAAACAGACAAGAAAAGACAGGAGAAAAAAAAATGGTATGACCCTATAAAGCATGGAAGAGGATGACTTCACTGTCCACAGTGTAACACCTTGTGGTTAACCTCGTAATAACTCTGTTTATCGACTTACACACAGCTCTGCCGCTTCTTGTTGGGTCCTCCGAATTTGGGTTTGTCCAGACAGAACACACACCTCCCGCAGTCCTCCAGCCGATTGCAGCCCTTGCAGCGATTGCAGCGCCTTAGCCGACAGCCCAAAGGAAGGCTTTCGTACTTGCGCCTAAATGACGGCTTTGGCTCAACAGATTCTTCACTCTCAGGTTCTGAGTGAGATGCAACATCTTCAAGTGGCATTGAAAGAGGGAGACAGAGGCAAAACAAAGGATCTAACATAAGAATATGGGCATTTTGGGCATGTCAAGTATTGGTTAAGGACGAAATGTAAGAACTACTGAGATGACGATGGTGAACTGCAGCTAACAAATAGGCATTTCACAATTATTTGAGTAATTGCCATTTCTATAGTGAACATTTATGTTTCTATTTTCATGTTTGTTTGTTTTTGTGCATTATGTGAGCACTCCAAATGATCTCAGACCTTCTCTCGTGGGGTTTTGGATACGGTCCACAATGCAATCTGCATATGTTGTGCATTATGAATGCAACACACGTCAGGATCATTTTATTTTCACATTTACTATAATTACAAAACTTGCCCGTTACATAAATTCCATATCCATAGAAAGGATATTTCAGCAACACAAAATATTGTGTTTCAATAAAGAGTTTAATGCAGAATAACATTGCATGCAAATATATTATATTACTAATATTAATAATAAACAGAATAATATCCAGGCAGGCTGGGTTTCAAAGAAATAATATAAAAATGTAAAGTGGTTTAAATAGAAAGGTAGTTTTAAGAACTGTACACTTAATATAAAATAAATATTTTTACATTTTGGAATTTTAGAATTAATATTTAAAATGTCTATATTTCACAATATTGCACTTAATCATATATTTTAAATCCGAATACAGTATGTACAAATCTTTCAATAACATTATACATTTTTATGCTTCCAAGTCCACAGTGAACAAATTACTAGGTGTATTACAAGTTGAGTCGACTAACAAAGAAAATACACATTTACAGGTCAGAAGAGCTCCAAAACATTAGCAAACGTCACTTATAACGGATGCGGACTGAATGAGGAAAGGAGAGGTGTGTACCCTCTTCCACAGGCGAAGCAGTGATGCCCTCTCTCTCGTGCAGAGGAAGGGCGCTGAGTCTGGGAATGTCATCGGGGACCAGTGCGCGAGGCTGTCCCAGTGCCACTGCTGCCGCTCGACACACATGCTTTATACGTGGACCACCAATCAGTTGCTCCTACGGAGTTAAAAGAGCACAATGTTGAACTCGGAATCCAATGAAAAAGCTGCAGAGAAGTCATTTGAATTAACTATACCTGTGGAGCCACTTCTGGGTTGGCTGGGACTGTTCTTGTCCCCTTCTTTCTGCCTCTGCGTACAGCTGTGACTGGTCCTTCTCTTGCTTTCACAGAGCCAGACAGAAGCTGCACAGAATAAACAGCATCATAAGTATAATACAGTAAGTGTGGCACTCAAAGATATTACATCGACATATTTATCTAAATTTATTACCGGCTGTATGGAAAACTCGATTCTGATTGGTCGGTCGTGACATTCCAAGGTATGTTATCCTGTGATAACAACTGCTAAATAACCCAGGCTCGTCCGGGAACTTCGAATCACTTTGACCGTCAGTGAATGCATTCAAATCCATATACCTACATTCATATTTATATGCTTGTCTGTCAGTCATGTTGCGTTTTTTGACTGTTTAATTCAAATTATGTTTAATTCAGCCAGTTTCGTTTCATTTTTGACTGTTTGGTGCCAGCTTGTGACTGAGTAATGCGCAAGTTAGTGTATAATCCATCAGCTGTTTTTGTTTTTCTGTCAGCTTTGCATTTAATTAAAAACTTAATAAACTATTGTAGCTTAGAACAATGTTTTATGTTTCATTTTTATATTTTGGTGCAAGCAGCCAAGTAATAAGTGGGATAAAATACATCCAGGATGGTTGTTTTCGCCTGTAGGGCTTTATTCTGCAATAACAACGTTCTGGATGTACTTTATCCCTAAAATAATTTAAAATACACAAAAAAAAAACATACTATGATATCCAAGAATGACAAAAAAAATATGTTAGATAAAACAAGTTTAAACAGTTTTGTATTTTTTTTTTTATGTATTTTTGTCCACCAAGGCTGGATTTATCAGATAAAAGAAATACAGTAAAATATAATCTTGTGAAATATTATTACAATTTCAAATAATCTTTTTAAATCTAATATATTTTAATATGTATTTTATTATAGTTATAATTGTATTGATATTTAATTGTGTTTTGTTTATTTTAATTGTCTTACTATTGTCTTCATTTTTCCGTTTAAACATGGGACTATTCTCAGATGTCTTTTTTGCTTTGGATCATTTTGTTTTCAAACACCAAAACATTAAACCTTCTGACCTGAGATGATTTGAGCTGTTTTTGTTGGTCAATTTTAATGAGTTGAACTCTGGCTCTCTTCAACAGGTGAATCATCCTCTTATTGGCTCCGGAAACACTCATTCGCTGCGGGACACCGCCTTGGTCCACCATCAGCTGCTCATTCTGTACACTCATTTCAGTGGAGTCCTCAAGGTTAGCAGTCTCTACTGAAGAAAAAACAAGGGTCTCAATGTTAAGCGAATAAGAAAACAGACCAAACTGATCTGATGTTCTTATTTAATGTATTAATATTTAAACAGTTCATTATTAAATTCAAAAGTACTATCTGCTAATAGTGTAGTAACAATAAAGTGTTGGATTTTTAACTAAAATTAATAGACTAAGGGGCCGTGTACACAACATTGTTTTCAGCCAAAAATGAGAAACTATTTATATGTTTTGCCAGTTTGTTTACACCACACCGTCATTTTTTGACTGAATACGCATACATTTATAAACGTGTTTTAAAGTGGACATTTTTGAAAATGCCGCCATTGTCGGATTCATGTAAACACCAAAAAAAAAAATTATGTCTTTGAAAACTAAGACGTAATGCCTGTGCAAAGTATGTGTTTAGGGGCATGTAGATTAAGGCCAAGTGCAAACAAACATGCACAACAATGGCGGAGTATGTAGTATTGTTGTTTTTCTCGAGTGTTTCCTGACGCTTATTCAGCAATGTGTGGATTTAATTTAACATTACAAGCAAAAGCAGAGACACCACTTACACATATTGCAAAATATACACAGATTAAAGCACCTCTTGCCTACAGGTACAGTTTACTAACAAGGTGACAGTGACAAACACTGGCCTGGCATATCATATCACATATTTTTGGCCGTATTCGTGGATATATGTAAACACGGATCTTTTAAAAATGTTGTCGTGTAGACAAGAAACTTTTTAAAAACGCAAGAAAAAAAACTTTTCCATTTTTGGCTACATTGTTGTCATATAAAAATAGCCTAAAAGACTAAGAAATGTTAATAAATACATAGTTTATTGTTAGTTAATGCATAACTCCCAACTAATGCATCCTTTTCATTAATTGTTACCATGTTGTAGAATATAACAACAACATTTACATTATTTTGTGTTATAATAACTATGACATTTCATGTTACTTTCACATGAAAAACTTGGTACTTATTGTATAAATTTATTAAAGTTTTCTATATAACTCTTTATAAGGCACTTTGACCTGTATTTCTAATAAGACAAGAACGACAGCAAAAACCTTACCATTCTCCTTAGAAGAGGCTTCCGCTAAAGAAGCAAGCGGTGTCTGATCTGAATGTTGCCCAAAATGTATGGCTACTTTTGGCACCACTCCCGGAGAATACATGTCCTGCAGTTTCAGATCAGACTTTCGTTCTTGAGTATCTTGGGTCCCTTCCTCAGCATCTTCCTCTGTTAGTCTGGAACTATCACCAGCCATTCGCTGCATCTTTCGTTTGGCCAGGCAGGCCGTGAGCTTCTTCAGCTTCCAGTATATTTTATAGTGGTCCGCAGATTGGCCGATTCTCCCACCTCTTCCTCGAGCTCCACCAGAGAGCCTCGAAGAGCTCAAAGCAGGTTTGACTCCCTGAGATTGCATTTTTTCTAAAACACTTTTTTCATCGTCGTTTGCGATGTCCAGTTCTTGCGTGGTCTTCAGCCTGCTGCTGGATTCAAGCGTTGGATAATCAATATTGGGCTTGCAAAGATCCGTCGGGAGCTCAGTAAGAGCTGGTTTCTTTAGAGCAGCTCTTTCTGGGAGAGCAGACATGCGCTCGTCGTCCATGAACCTCTTTGGGATCTTGATGACACGAGAAGAACGAGCGCTAACAGTTGGTTTGGTGGGATGTTTCAATTCTTCAAGTTGGCCTCCAGAGTTGGACTCTAGGAGTGCTTGTTCTTGTCCCTCCATAGGCTGCAGAACATTTGTAGGGCCTGTATCTGTGACGGAAAATCTTTGTCTCTTTCTAGGCATGCTAGAGGCCTGCCTTTGACTGTCAGGTACTTTGCGGCGCACTTTCTGTTGCAGCATCCTTCGCTGGCCACACTTTCGCCGCCTTACAAAAGGCTTCCTTTGGGAAGAACTTAACAATCTGTCGCTTAAAGATGCTACAACATCTGTGCCAGGAGATTTAAGAGGCTCTTTGTCTGCTGCAGATTTTCTGCCCCTTTTCTGTTTGGCCATTGGTTTAATGGAAACCTCCTCTGCCTCATCACCACCGGTGACTCCTTTTGTTTTGATCCTCTGGGTCTTGGCATATTCTGTTGAAGCTCTTTGGCCTTGGGTGTCTTTAAGTTTGGAGGCTCGCTCTTTACCTTTAACCAGTGTCAGTGTCCACACTAATTTCTCTGCTGCACTGGAACCACGTGTCTGTGACCTTACGCTGGTATCATCCTCATCCACCGCAGTTTTATCATTTTCTGTCTGTGATGAGACCCTTGTTCCCGCTCTCTGATTCCTGAGTACCCTGCCATTTGTCTTGCTTGAGCTGCCCTGTTTCAAATGTTCATCTCCAGACGGCCTTTTTGTTTCTCTTTTGGTCACCTTTTTGGCTGCCACTTTAACTACCATTTTGGGCCTTACAGATTTTTGGTCAGTTCTGGAAAAGCGTCTGCCTCTCATGCCAGGTTTTTTCAATAGTGATGATTTTAAATCTGGTGCTGAGGAAAGCTTCACCTTTGAGGATGACAATTTTAGGGCACGGCCTGTATAAAAGAGAGGGACAAAGAGTATTAACATTTGATCATTTATAATAAATAGAAAACAAACCTAAAAACACAAGAGAGTGTCAAATCTGAAATTAATTGATCAAATAATTGATTCATAGAGTACAAAACGGTGAATATTAATTTTAAAAAAGCAGATTTAATTCCATTAAATCCAAAAAAAAAACTCACTTGATGAACTTTTCCCAGAACGCAAGGACCACTGACCATCCACGTTAAAGCCAGTGAAATCTCCCTCCTGAGAAAGAAAGGTAGATTAAAATATAACACCAGAGATCTACAAGTACACCTTGAGTGTATAATTTAACATCAACGTCTTTTAAAATATGAAGACATAGGAGATTTAGACGTTTGTTGTTTCTCTGCACTGGTAAAATTACAGCAGCCCTATAAGTGTTTTTAGCCCATTCTACAACTAACTGATGAATGAAATGTCCAAATGAAACTACAGCACTACAAAACCCGTCTTCATTAATAGCACTGGCATAATACAAAACAACAAATATTCAATAAAAACAACCATTTGCATGCATTATACTGGCTTCAAATACAACAGTTCAATATGTTACATCCCTGCTCCATCATTCTACTTGACTGAGTAGTGAGAAATTATGTACTAAATGAATGTGATAGACTTAAAATAAGGTAACAATGCACTGCTGTTAAGTTTTCTTTTTCCCACTAGCCAGCACAGATGTAAGCATCTAGTATTTAAATGCATGTCAGTTTGATAAGGAAAAACTCAATATAGTGCCCTATCTTTTAATATTAACTGCCATAAGAAGGTGAAATGAGAAATGCAGCCAACATAAGTACCGCTTACTGGGCCATGAAACTTCTCTGTGTCATTTAAAGCACTCCATAATACTTTTTGAATATTACCTTTTCTGCAGATAAATAAACGTGAAAAGTGAAAAAAAAAATTCTCTCCATATGCACTAGACACCTTAAAAGCACCCCTTACTTCTTGAAAACATTGTGCAATTTGGAGTTGCTCCACACAGGTGAGTGGGCTTGACAAACCACCTGTAGCACATACATTCTCCTCTCCGTATGCACCAGACACTTTCTTATCAACACTATGCTCCTGGAAAACCATTGTGCAATTCTTACTGTGCTTCAAGTAGGAACTGCACATTAAATATTAAAAAAATATTTACATTCTAGAACAGAGCAATAAACATGCTGAATAGTGTGCACTGCCAGGTTATGGATGAACACTTTAAAGTTGCTTTAAAATTATTCTTACAAACATATTCAAGGTTGCAAAAACGCCTTCATTTTCTATTATTAGCCATAATTTTAATTATTATTAAAATAAAATTATAAAATAATTTCTTGTTTAATTCACATTTATTAAGGTTGCACAATATATTGAAAATGATTGCGATAATAAGGTACAATTAATTACATTAATTTTATGTGCTTAGCACTTGGGCGACGTGGTGGCTCAGTGGTTAGCACTGTCGCCTCACAGCAAGAAGGTTGCTGGTTCGAGTCCCAGCTGGGTCAGTTGGCATTTCTGTGTGGAATTTGCATGTTCTCCTCATGTTGGCGTAGGTTTCCTCCGGGTGCTCTGGTTTCCCCCACAGTCCAAAGACATGCGCTATAGGCGAATTGAATAAACTAAATTTGCCATAGTGTATGTGTGTGAATGAGTGTGTATAGATGTTTCTCAGTACTGGGTTGCAGCTGGAAGGGCATCCACTGTGTAAAACATATGCTGGATAAGTTGGCGATTCATTCCGCAGTGGCGACCCCTGATGAATAAAGGGACTAAGCCAAAAGGGAAATTCATGAATGAATGCTTAGCACTTATGTGTGTCACTTGCATACATAAGTTGTTTATTCGAATTTGACCGATCCGATGGGACCATACTATTTTTATGCACGCCTCCCCAGTAGGGGTTATTATGCAAATTAGGGACCGGGCTCATAGGAGAGCCTAGTGTCTCCGAGCAAAGAGATGAAAATAAATACTAATCGCAGACGTAGAGACAAGCGAAGACAAAGCCAATTAAAAATCTCAATATCTGTTGATCAGTTCAAAAATCTAGTTTTTTAGGTTGAATTAAATCATAAATATATCTATTACATGTTTATTTTATTGTGATCATTAAATAAATAAAATATTTTTTAAATAGCTAATAAAAATAGCATTTCTCTAGGTAATAATAGAGGAATTATCATCACAATACTTAACAATATTGAATAATTTTCCCAGTATTGTGCAGTCCTGACATGTATGAGCTCACAGCATGAGTAGGCTATAGAATAGATTATGCCTTTCATCATTTATTTAGAGAACAGATGAACAGTGGCTGTGCATAAATTTATCAGCACATGAAATTTTTATTTTTTAGTGTCATCAGAAATCACAACCTCTGTGCTTAAAGCAACATTAAACACCTTGGACATGGTCACAACAGCAGCAGCAGAAACAACAGAACATCACATGGCCAGTGGTTACATGGTGTCAATTTACACCATTTAAGTATTTGTACAAAACAGCTAAGTTCCAAACTAAGCAACTTTTAAAGTCAGACTGAAATTACATTAAGTGTTGTGAATAAACCCAAACACCTTATTTTCAATGGACATTTAAACACTGTTTAGTGTTGCTGTTTACTCTGCATTAATTAGTTGTGTAAAACTGCACATTTATTCACAATATAACTCAATAACCAATAAATGCACTTTCTCCACTGAGAAAATGAAACTCTATGAAAGGTCCTATGAAAGGTTGTGTTTGTCATACATATTTTTATGCACTATGAACTATTAACCCAAAAAAAGAAAACTGCTTCCTCATGAAATTCAGCCTTTTTCTTTTCATTTTTTTAAAGGCAGCAGCTCTTTTCTAAAATTTTGCAATAGATTTTTACCAAGGCACTCGAGTGCTAAAGAGCATGAATTTCACATACTTTCATAAGATCAGAAAATTTAGCAATGTAAAAAGAGTATAATATTTTCCCCAAAAAACTTTGGATGCATTACATAGATTGAAAACACAATCGCTTTCAAGCAGGTCTACGCAGTTACACAGCAATGCATTTCCTAACACTAACCATTCAAAAGTACTTACTCATCATGGCTAAAGAGGATTCAGACTTCAGAAATCAAGTAAGAGTTTTTCACATCCTCATAAAGTGCACTGTCCACTCATTCAAGGATGATGCTGGATTGCAGACGGCTCAGAATTTCAAAGCCCAGAATCAGATTGCATCAGTCTAGGTGTGATGTCAAAGCTTAAAGTGAGCTATGTGCTGGTTCAGCTATGAATCCCACTGCATTCAAGCTTTTACTGTATTTCTTTTACTGTATTAGCCAAGGGATTTCTGAAAATACACCCACTTTTTTATCCTAGGCCATTTCTTTACTATAATTTGTAAGCCATAAAGCCTGATGTAACAACATAAAACACATTTAGATGTTATAGTCTAAAAGTTATACCAATGGCAACCTTTTGTATGGCAGTCAAACATTATCTTTTTATTCTAATTTATTCTAAATTAGCTATATCATATTTTAATGTATTAATAAATGTTGTAATTTAGATGATGTTTTGGTACTATATTTGTGCAGTAATTATAATGTATTAATAACCTGTTAACTACTTTTGAGCACAGTCATTCAAATTTAATGTCCAACTAATAGGCCAGATTTGACAGACAGGGATTAGGCCATAGTTCAATTAGGATATTTAAGTAATTGATATAAATGCACCTTACAACAAAAATCCCTACTGGTGTCCCTACAAGGCACTGATATATTTCAAGATCAAGCAATGCATGTTTCTTTCAAGTAAAACAGGTCAGAATTAGGCCTGTCACAATGATTTTTGGTGATGCAATATATATTGCCCATACATAATAACAAATTCTAGCAACATTTTAATTAATTGTGCAACATCTCTATCTCTATTGGAGGTGTCAGTATGATTTAAAAAAACACTATAGTATTTATTATAAATTACTTTAGTATATTTTCATGTGGGTGTCTGACAACTGAAAATAGATCTGGTAGCAGATATCGCAGCCTCTGTTACTTTTTACCTTGCACCTTTTTGTTAAGATTTATTATTATTTATTTAGGATATGTGTTTTCACATTCTGATTCCAGAATTTTCTGATTGCCTTCATCTGTGAAACTGTGATATTGTGGTAGATGTTGAATGCTTTGGAGAGCAGACTTAAAGATATTCACTAAAAAACTAAAAGTTACTCACTATTTGCATCACCCTCAAGTGGTTGCAAAACTTTATCAATGGTTACCGGTTTTCAACATTTTTCAAACTAACTCAAACAGATTTGTGACAAGTGAAGATTGAGTAAATGATGACAGACTTTTCAGTTTTTGGTGACGCTAAGATTATTCATGAAGTTGAAAACATCCTATAAAGTAATATAAAAATACATTTGTCAGATTAATTTAGTTGACACATTTATATGTTCCAAAATCTACTCTTAAACTAAGCAAACTGAAGGCATAAATCTGAATCCAAATTCAGAGTTAATAAGTCAAAATAAATGAGCTTTCAGAAAGTTTAGAAATGGACGCACTACTAAATGTTTCCACTAGATGAAATTAGTTTCCCATTAGTTTCCAATGCCAAAACGTTATACAGAGTCTGGTGTTTTTCAGATAATCATAATCATCATAATAAATAGTAGCATAATCATTCTGGCACAGACAAATGAAAAAGCAGCTTCTACAAAAATGAAGAAAGTTTTACTCTGTGAAAATAAACTTGAAGTGCACTTTCTAACCGAGATCAGAAGTTCAATTGTTTATCAGCAATATTGAGGTAAAGTTGGTTTTATATTCACACATTCGGATTTCTCCTTAATAATATAAGTTTCAGAAAAGTATTCTTGGCAAATCCTAAGTAGTGAAATCATTTTAGTACAACATTCACAGTCAAATAAAGTGCTAATGTCGTTTTCAGGTCATACTTTATGTGATTTCAGACCGAATATTTAAATTACCATGGTAAACAATATAGGGCGGGGGGGGAGGGGCATGTCACAAGTTGTCACTTAACAAATGTGCGAATATAAAACCAACTTCACCTCAATATAAACAATCCTGCCTGACGCTGTACAAACAAGTTAGAGATATTAAAGTCGACCAATATTTCACTCCCAAAATCTATTCCTGAAAGACAGCATAAATAGAAATTACATATCGGATGCACACCACGCCTCCTAAGCATTTAAACTAATTATAAAGCCAAAATAAAGACAAACAGACCCGTCAGTTACACGTTCATGGAGTATGAATGCTGATAACTTTACGCTAACTCCCTAATAACTAACCAGCGCGCACCCCGGTGTCACTGACCCACAAATAAACCCAGTACCCCCGGCACCACCGCCAACCACAGCTAAAGGCCCGCCTTCAGAGCTAAACAGTTCGGAAAATCATCAACATATGACAGCGACTCTTTAAAAGTGAGGTAAAGTTGGTTATATATTCTCACATCCGTTCATTTTTAAACAGTGTAAACTTGTGACACGCTTGAATACTGGGTCTGAAATCGCATGTATGCACTTCAAAACAACATTAGCACTATGTAATTGACTGGGTACAATGCGCTAAGTTACTTTGATAATCATTGGCTGCTAATATGATTTCCCTATTAAGAATTCGCACAGAATACTCTTCTGAAATTATATTATAAAGGAGAAAGCCCGAATATAAAACCAACCTTACCTCAATCTCTTTATTGAGGTAAAGTTGATTATATATTCTCACATGCGTTCATTTTTGAACAGTGACAACTTGTGACACCCTACTTTGCATATTGGGTCTGAAATCGCATGCAAGCATGACTTCAAAACAACATCAGCACTATTTAACTGACTGTGGACAATGCTGTAGTTCCTTTAATAATCATTGGGTGCTAATATGATTTCCCTATTTAGAATTAGCAAATAATAATTTTCTGAAATTAAATTATTGAAGAGAAAGTCCGATTGTGCGAATATAAAACCAACTTTACCTCAATCTCTCTAAACACTTTTCAGAGGCACCATCATCTCTGTAATCTGTAAAGCTCGCGGCCGTGCGATCAGGTGGCTGCATCTCTGCAGGAACTGACACCAGCAACTCGGCGACATGCTAAAAGCTGCACTTTAAATGCCCATTAGTGGTGCATTTTAGGAAGTTGAGGGCTCACCTCTTCGTCGCTGGTGCAGAATCCCGCCTCGCGCTGCCGCCGGTGCTTCTCTGCGAGCCCCAGCAGGCGCGATAGACACGGATCTTCCCTCAGCGTCGTTCCAACGTCGACGGGCCGCGGCCCTTTTCTGTCTTCAGCCCTCACCCGACCGACAAGAGAGCGTTTCTCCGTCCTCAGCAGGCTCCGGGCCGTCCATGGCCGACCTGGGAAACGGCAGCGAACGGTGGCGGTGGTGTTCACGGTCGCTCCAACAGCCGAGGCTGCTAATCCGCCTCCTGCTGCCGCCATTATTACATACCACAACAACAACTACGGCGCTGAGCTCTCGAGAGGAACAAGATGGAAAGGCGCGAGATAGCGGAGGAAACGAACGGCATTATGGGAGATGGAGTTTTTTTTTCTCTTTTTTTAAGCGTCATTCTGTAAATTTTCCTAAGGGCAAGACATTAATAGTTATCACCATACTTCCCCAATTGATTGAGTACATTAATAATGGAAAATAAATGCATTAGTTTAACTTAATTTAAAATATTGTTTACATATGCAAATGAACACGCAGTAATTTGAATAAAATGTGTGAACTTTGGATAAAGGCAGTTTCAAAATGGTGGTTTCTTTTTTGACAGTATCTTATTTATAACTCCATAATTCAGAAAATACACAGAAAAAGCAAAATAATCACAATTTTCTGTAGAATAAAATGTTATATAAGCTATATATAATCAGGTTTAAAGAATGTATGAATATAGATATGAATAAAACTGCGTGTATGCATGTAAGTGCTGCTGAAGTGGAAATCTATGCAAGAGAAATGTTGTTTTTTGTGAATATGGCTTTTTAAAAATAATTATTGTGATTCATTTTGTAATTCCAATCTTAAACCTGTAAATCTCAAAGTTGACAGGTGTATGTAAATTCCTTTTTGTTTGCTTTTTGCCACTAAACATAATGTCATTCTGTAAATATATTTAAAGGCCAGACACTAACAATTATCCCTTCACCTTTTGATTACAAGTTTTCTCAAATGCTATTTATATATGAATATGCATTAATTTGCATATATTTTAACACAAAATAAGAAAATAAAAAAACATTGGATGAAGTCAGTTGACGACAGGGATGAGTATCAATTTTTATCAATCCATAATTCATAAATACTGCGAAAAGAGCAGAATGAAAATACATTTTCACAATTTTCTGTAGTATCTCTATCTCTCTCTCTCTACATTATCTATATATGTATATATACACTCACCGGCCACTTTATTAGGTACACCTGTCCAACTGCTAGTTAACGCAAATTTCTAATCAGCCAATCACATGGCAGCAACTCAGTGCATTTAGGCATGTAGACATGGTCAAGACGATCTGCTGCAGCTCAAAGCGAGCATCAGAATGGGGAAGAAAGGTGATTTAAGTGACTTTGAATGTGGCATGGTTGTTTGTACCAGACGGGCTGGTCTGAGTATTTCAGAAACTGCTGATCTACTGGAATTTTCCACACACAACCATCTCTAGGGTTTACAGAGAATGGTCCGGAGAGAAATGTCAAGAGAAAATATCCAGTGAGCGGCAGTTCTGTGGGTGCAAATGCCTTGTTGATGCCAGAGCTCAGAGGAAAATGGCCAGACTGGTTCGAGCTGATAGATAGATAGATAGATAGATAGATAGATAGATAGATAGATAGATAGATAGATAGATAGATAGATAGATA
>CAIGQV010018201.1:8060625-8074463 GCA_903798115.1 Danio jaintianensis | reverse complement strand
TCAAAAGACCGAAATGCCATGGACCAGCATTGTAAAACTTTCCAGTCAGTTTCAGCTAATCCCCTCATGCCACCTCTCCTTTAAAAAGTCTTCAGTTTAGCAGTTTGACAGTCTTTTGGCTCACTTTGATGATTTGCATTTTTGCTTTTGCTAGTAGTTTCGATGGTTTTGATGTTTGTTGATATTGTTCGTCATTATTTAATCTACACTGTGTTGTTTTTGTTTGAATTTTGTTGCTGTCTGTTATTTCTCTTGTGTTTCCATTCCTTCCCTACCCTTGTGTATGTCAGAGAGGTTAGAAAGGCTGGTAGGTAAGTAGGTCACGTGACGTACATCTCAACATGTAGGTTTACAACTGTCTAGATACACTAGGTAAGAGGGTGTGCGCCAACCCTTGTATTTTTGGTTAAGTTTTAGTTAGTGTAGATTAGGTAGGACGTCATTTACGTTGAAGATTTATTTTTCATATCTTTTGTTTACTAGATTAGATTAGGGGTGATTATTGTTGAAAATTAGTAAGACTGTTTTTGTTTTGATTGGTTATTTTCTTTAGCGCCACCCATAGCCAGTCTTTCTAAAAATTCTGTTCATTGTTTCGAAAATTGTAAATAACTCACTGTTTCACCATCACCACTTGTAAATAAATCACTATTATTTGTACACAAGTTATTGTTGTCTGTCCTTACTTTGGAGCACAATTTTCTTTTGAGTTTCTGTTTTAACTAAATCCTCAGTCCAAGTGTGCAACTTCCCTAGACTACCCAGGGTTTCTAACAATAGCATATTATGCATCCTGAACAATCAGGGCATGACTGCCTGTTTAAAACAGCAAAAAAAGAAATGTTGTGACACTGCATTATTGCCCAGACTGACTAGTTGTGCGCCCTTTGTGCAGTCTGTTATAGTTTGCATCTAAGAAACCTGCAAGCAACTGCTCATTTTGAACGAATCTTTTGTATGACTCGAGAACGATGAGTCCTCTCAGGGAGTGATTCGTTCATTTGCTCACTCACACATTTGTGCAGGTGGAGCAGAAGAATAGTTCCTTTTTCGAGTCTTCTATCGGGTTTGAGTCGTTCGTTCATCACGTAAAAGACAGAAGCCAATCATATGCATTTAGAGCCAGAAAAATATTTGATCCGTTCATTTCTTGAGTCCACTGCTGCGTCCCAATTCGCATACTATCCATCCTAAATAGTATTTGAAAATAGAATTAGTATGTCCCAAATCGTAGCATGTTGAAAAGAGTATGCCAAAGGTTCCCGGATGGTTTACCATTTCCGGTAAAAATTTTAAGTGTAGAAGCGTCCATACTCAAATCGCTGATATTGCCCACAGTACAATGCGTGTTGGCAGTGAATTCGATTAGAACTACAAATGCAGGTGAAAAGTGTAAATAAACTACAAACATGATGGACGAGTGAGACCAACCGTCAAGTAGAGAGGCTTCAGTAAAGATGTTTGTATGACTGTTAATTAATATCACACACACACACATTGTAATAACTTATTAATAAAGTCATCTGAAATGGCAAAGAAAGCGTTCTTGCAGGACTCCCAGAGTTCATCAAGATTCTTAGGATTCATCTTTAATGCCTCCTCCTCCATCTTACCCCAGACATACTCAATATTTATGTCTGTTTACTGGGCAGGCCAATCCTGGAGCACCTTGACCTTCTTTACTTTCAGAAATTTTGATGTGGAGGCTGAAGTATGAGGAGAAGCGCTATCCTGCTGAAGAATTTACCCTCTCCTGTGGTTTGTAATGTAATGGGCAGCACAAATGTCTCGATACCTCAGACTGTTGATGTTGCCATCCACTCTGCAGATCTCTCGCACGCCCCCCATACTGAATGTAACCCCAAACTTGACTGATTTCTGTGAGAATCTTGGGTCCATGTGGGTTCTAATAGGTCTTCTGCAGTATTTGTGATGATTGGGATGCAGTTCAACAGATGATTAATCGGAAAAATCTAACTTCTGACACTTTTCCAAATGATCAACTAGAAGTCAAGAGTCATTTGTTGCTCTTACAATTGGGATCGACGACAAGACTTTTGTCAGGTAATGTGATGTGTCCAAATTAAGTGAGGTTTTTTCTTAAAACAATCAAAATAATCTGCCGGCGAAGTAACTTCTTATCAAAAACAAGATTATTTTGCTTGTTAAGGAAAAACCCACTTAATTTTGACACATTATTTCTGAAAACAAGACTATATTTTTTTCACGTCTCGAAAATGCTTCTTGATTTAAGAATTATTGAATATTTGGACTACAAACAAGACAAAAACTAAGAAGCACATTTTTTTGCAGTGTAAACCAACTTACTTTCATCCAAATATTAGGCCCGCAATTGAATGTTCAACACCAACCCAAAATACCACACATTTTCCTCAAACCCCAGTTTAATGAACATCGTTTTTAAACGTCTAGGCTCTTTATTTCCACAAATAAGTGTTTATACAGTGTACGATTTTCTTATCAAGAAAAACAGCGTCAACATCATTATGGGATTTAGCATAATTACATTAACCATAACCATTTACTCACCGTTTATGAATACATCTGCTCAGTTTTCACTCTTTAATGCATCGCGAGTATTATCACCATGACAGGACAGACTGTTAAAATATTTGAACGTTCTGACTGTTTTTATTGACCGCTCCTAATGGATGTAAGAGAAAGAAAAGGTGGATGGGAGCAGTCTACACAGCAGTGAGTAAGAGATAAGGTTGGTTTGCTTAAATAAATGTACTGTGAAGTGTCAGGGTGAGTGAGAGCAGTGTGGAGTCTTCAAGCGCGCGCCTGCTGTTTCTGTTGGAAGTCTGCGATTCTGCTCTCCATCAAAGGGCGGAAGTGACGAATCAAGCCCTGCCAACAAAGAAAGGCAAGTTTAATTAAAGGCAGCATTTAAGGAAGTTTGAATTATTCAGAGATAATAACTTGACATAGAGCAGTGTTTCTCAACCACGTTCCTGGAGGACCACCAGCTCCTTAAACAAATACACCTGATTCAGATCATTAGCATAGACTGAGAGACCTGTAATAGGATGTGACAGACAAAGGAGACATCCAAAGCATGCAGTGTTGGTGGTCCTCCAGGAACGTGGTTGAGAAACACTGACATAGAGGGTTCCCACTTTAAGCCAAATATCAAATTCTCAGACATTTCCCAGACTAAAACGCTGAATTTACTTGACATCTAATAAAAGAAAATGCAGGCCGCTGTTGTGCTTGTATATTAGTGATATATTTATGGTAAAAAAAAAAAAACAATATTAAAGAGGAATATCATTTTGCATGACTTTAATAGCCACTATGAGAACACCAATGCATAATTTACCTCAGATTCTGTAAAAAATAAAAACAAAATTACAATTACAAATTTTACGTTTAGCTTTTCTGTCTTCCAAGGTTGTTTTAGTAAACTAAAACTGAGACTAAAACTATTGGTCAAAAAACATTTTCCTTAACTGAAATACAATAAAAAATTCACAATAATTATAAAATAAACTAAAACTAACAACAGTCACTGAAAAACTAACTGAAATTAAATAATAATTAGTTATAACAACACTCATGACGTTTGCTGCTTGTTCAAAGTACTTACTTAAAATGAGTTAAAACAACTCTTAAGCTTTTTGAGATGACCTTATTGTTTTATGTTCAATCCACTTAAATTTGTAAAAACATTTAAGTTAACTTAATTGATTTGTGTTGGGACAACATGAAGGAATTGTGTGGAACCCAGCATTTTTTATAATCTTTTAACAGTTTTCAGAATTAATAAGCACTCATTCTGTGGTGGAAAATCTGATCTGCGGCTGTTTAGCGCTTTTACAGCCAAACACATTTTCTTCATTTGCCAAAAAATATAACCTAGGCATTTTGAAGCTCTTTAATATGAAGAAGATAGTCTTAATTTTTCATGATTTTGTCTTCTACTCCATTAAGTTTTCATGACTCTGATAAAATTAATTCCTGACTTTCAATGTCTGGAATAAACCTTTTAAAATTCCATGACCCGAGGGAACCCTGGACATAAAAATAAACATTTGTTTCACCTGAACAGGCCATGCGGCTCCGTCTCCTAAAGCGCAGATGGTGTGTCCCTCAATCTGCTTGCTGATCTCCCAGATCATGTCAATCTCTGCTGACCGCGCGTCACCTTTCACAAAGCGCCACATCATCTTGTTCATCCAGTCCACTCCTGGAGCCACACCACACAAAGACTGTCATGTAGCAGATCGTGCATGTGAACATGTTTATTCATATACAATTGAAGTCAAAATTGTTCGCCCTCCTGTGAATTCCCAAATGATGTTTAACAGAGCAAGGAAATTTTGCATGGTATTTCCTATAATATTTTTTCTTCTGCAGAAAGTCTTATTTGTTTTATTTCGGCTAGAATAAAAGCATTTAAAATTTTAAAAAAACATTTTAAGGTCAAAATTATTAGCCCCCTTAAGCATTTTTTTCCCGATCATTATTATACAATGACCATCAAACCATCATTATACAATGACTTGCCTAATTACCCCAACTCACCTAATTAACCTAGTTAAGCCTTTAAATTGCCCTTTAAGCTGAATACTAGTATCTTGCAAAATATCTAGTAAAATATTATGTATTGTCATCATGGCAAAGATAAAAGAAATCTGTTATTAAAACCAATTTGTTTAGAAATGTGTTGAAAAAAAATATTTTTTCCGTTAAACAAATTGGAGAAAAAAAATATATACAGGGGGGCTAATAATTCTGACTTCAGCTGTAAATGTTGACGTATTTTTACCCTCTCTGCAAGGAGTGCACTGCCCACAGCTCTCATGCTTGTAGAATTCAATCAAGCGGGCGATAGCTCGAATAACATCAGTCTGTGAAGTGGAAAAAAACATGATCAGATACTCAAATTATCAGATGTGTTATTTAAAAAAAACAAATATCAAAGTTAAAAATATTCTTAGTATAGCAGCGCTAGACATTTAGCCTGACGTTCATTTAGCAAGCACTCCGTTAGTACGTTATTCTGCGTCAGTAGCTAGGTTTCAATCTAAAGATGCAAAAAAACTCCAAAATTGGAATAGTGCATACAATTTTTTTCTTATCAGATAAAAAGTCTGTTATACTCAGTTTTGCACACAAGCATTTTATGCGCATTTTCACAATTTATGTGTATCTCGGTATTTCCATTAACCATTTTTTTATGCGATACTCCAAAACGTGCATAAAAATGGGTGGATGGAAACAGCTAGTTTGCCTAAATCAACTTCAGTTTTTAATCGAGGAAGACAAAAAAAAAAAAGTTTTCAAATTGAATTTTAAAAATCAAAAATTAATGACAGAAAATGACGTCATAAATGTAAAAATGAGTGATCGTTTGAACAGCTGTTGTCACTGAACTTGATAAATTCAAATCTAATGCAGAGGGTAGCCTGATACGGATTAATGAAACGGATGTATGGAGGACTCTAGAGCAAACTAGCCTGTGGAAGAGTCAGGGGCCTGACTGCATTAGGGCCGCCTACTTAAAAATTGTGCTCCATTCTTGTGCGGTATTTTCCCTTATATTTTTAAGCTGCCCCTGTCACTTAAATCTGTCCCCCTGCTCCGGAAAGAATCCATACTGATTCCTGTGGCCAAGATTCCATCACCTAGAGTGCTGAACGATTATCGTCCAGTGGCTTTGACTTCCTTGGTAATGAAATGTTTTGAGCGCATTGTTAAGAGGAACTTACAGCACATGACTCGGAGCATGATTGACCCTCTTCAAATTGATAATCAGTCACATAAAGGGATTGAGGATGCCACAACAACATTACTGGACTTTGTGACGGGTGACTTGGAGAGCGACAAAACTCATGTGCGAACATGCTTTGTGGATTTCTCTTCAGCTTTTAACTTCATGCAGCCTCATATTTTGGCTGATAGGCTTCTTAAATTTCCAAGCATTGACTTGGGCACGGTATACTGGCTGGTAAATTTTTTAACAGTGAGGCCTCAGAGAACCCAAGTATATAACACATTGTCTAACCCAATTTTTTGCTCAACAGGTTCTCAACAGGGATGCGTCTTGTCACCACTATTGTTTGTAATTTATACCAATGACTGTCAGAGTACATTTTAATCAAGGTATAAAATTAAGCATGCTGATGATTCTGTTATTGTCAGTCTTCTGGATGATCATGAGGTGGGTCATGGCCCAGTGTTGGACAACTTTGTTGCTCGGTGGAAAGACTCATATTTACAACTTAAAGTCTCAAAAACTAAAGAGATGCTTATTGATTTTCGCCATAGCTCTATTTCTAATGCTACTACTACTAGTATAAATGGTTTCGCTGTTGAGACAGTAAGTGAGTATAAATACCTGGGCACCATCCTGGAAGATAAACTGAACTTTTAGGCCAACACAAAAAGGCAAATCAACGATTGTTCTGTTTGAGAAAGTTGAAGGGATTTAATGTGGATAGGCCTCTTCTTAGGACATTTTATTCTTCTTTTATTGAGCCTCTTTTAACTCTTGCTGTAATATGCTGGTATGGTAATTTGAGGGTGAAAAGTAAAAACAGACTTACAAAAATTGTTCACCCATCTCAAAAGATTTTGGGCACAAATCTTAACAGCATTAGGCAGTTGTATAAGGTGAGAGTCATACAGAGGGCTATGTCCATTTTAGCAGATGAGAACCACCCACTTTATTCTAAGTTTTGCCTCCTGCCATCAGGCAGAAGGTATACTTATTCCAGACGGGCTGGGTCTAACAGATATTTGCATTCATTTGTTCCACCTGCAGTTGGGTTACTTAACAAGCTTGAAGTTGTATTTGCTTTGAATTGTAAAGCAAATTGTATTTTTTTATATTAATATGTTACTTGATCATCATTCATTTTATTGTTTATTGATATTTCTGTTTGTTCGAGTGTTGATCTGTCGGCTACTGCTGTTAAACAAATTGCCCCTCGGGGACAATAAAGACATTCCAATCTAACGGGATTGAGTTGCTTTTGCTGCTATTTATCATATCGTTCAATGGGTTCACATACTAGAGATCACACAAAAAAACGTAAAAGAAGAATATTAACGATTACAATTATGTTGTATAATATTGTTTATTAGCACTATTACAACACAATCTGGTAATTCTGCATCAACTAGGCAACCAGTGGAGACGCATTAACAGTTAAACGTGTGAGATATGTTTAGATATCTCTTGCGTTTGCCATCTTCTTGTGTTTATGTCTGTAATAAGCGTGTTAAAGGGATTCACGCACATGCTCACTGCATTCTTCTGTGATTTTATTTTAGTTTATCCTGCAGTTCGGTTTGTTTGTTTGTTTACAGTGCCACATATAGGTGTGGCATACGTATTACACCATTTCCATCTGGATGCAGACATTTTTTTTGAAACTATGTGTGTATGAACGCATAACTTTTAGAATGCCCGAAAAAAAACAAAAAAACACAATCATTACCTTGTGGATGTAGCCTAAATACAGCTTAGAGTCATTTAAAGTACTGGCCAATAAAATATCCTATCAGTGCCCCTCAATACAAATTCTATTTTTAAAATAGTAAGTAAGAAAGTAAAATTGCAAAGTGCGTCTTAAACAAAACCGAAAGGGTGTTATTTTCCAAATGGACTCACTGATTTATCCATGACAATAAGTGCTGCTGTGCCGAGGCCAGTCTGAGCCTGAACGAGGGCATCGAAATCCATGAGAACGGTGTCGCACACGTGTTGTGGGATGAGTGGTGTGGACGATCCTCCGGGAATGACACACAGCAGATTATCCCAACCGCCCCGGACACCACCTACACGAAAACCATCAGTTATGGCTCCATAATCACCTCAGGAATAACCATTTCCATGTCAAATTCTAATTTGATTTGTCACATACACAATATGATATGCAGTGAAATGCTTACACAACCACTCGTGACCTTAAAAATGATAACAGAAATAATAATAACAATATAATTTATGAAGAAATAGAAGTTATGCAATAGAAAATAAAAGCAAATACAAAATAAAGACTTTAGAAGTGTTTCTAACAAAGTGCATAAGAGAGGAAGGGGTGTATCCTATAGGTGGTATCCCATGTGCGGGTGGTGTACCTGCATGTCTTTCGATCAGCTCTTTGAGGGGAATGGACATCTCTTCTTCCACTGTACAGGGGCTGTTGACGTGGCCTGAAATGTTGAAGAGCTTTGTGCCAGAGTTTCTTTCTCGTCCAAAACCTGCAAACCATGTGCCACCGCGACGGCAGATGGTTGGTGCCACCGCTACGGTCTCAACATTAGCAACAGTTGTGGGACAGCCAAACACGCCTGCGAGAACATGTCATATTAATAACTGATCTAATAAATAAAACACACATTTACATTAGCATTACAGTACAAATATATCCCATTTAACTCTGGGCAATTCTAAAAATAAATGCTTAAAATAACAATACAGTAAAATTACAGTACAATTATAAGTGACTTGTACAAAAATAAACAATGAACTAACACTAAAAACATCAAATATAAAAAAACAATAAACATAAGAAATGTATTATCAAAAATCTGATAAAAAAAGATCACCTGTAAAATAAAATAAATGTAATTTATATCAAGTCATTAATAAAAAGCACTGATCGAAAATCCATAAAATACACAGATCACAATAGTGTAGTCAAAAATAACGATAAATATCGATACTGAAATATTTAAAATGATGCAATCTTGCTTTTGATTTAGTATCGACACTGGCTTTACTCTCTCGCACTCTCTATTCTCACCAGAAGAGAGATGAATAATTAATAAATAATAATAATAATAATAATAATAATGGATTAATAAAAATCAAAACACTTTTGTTATAATCAGAAAACAAGATGAGATTGCAGTAATTAAATTTTTTTTGTAATTTATTGCCTTTTGGACTTAAGGACTACTGATGTTCTTGATATAAGCATTCTATGGTTTAGTTTTAGTTAGTATTATAGCTTTAGTTATTTTTTCACCCTTTTTACTTCATTTGCTTCCTTTAATGTTGAGGAATTTGTTCCCCACAGTATTGAAAATGGTACAGAATATCGAAATTTTTCAAGGTATCGGATCAAAATGGGAAATTCCAGTATTGTGACAACACTACATCACAAGCACATATACAAATATGATGACATAAAACTTGAAACTATTTATAACAGGTCAATTATGAGAAGAAGAAAAAAATCTAATATACATCAAGCCCTTAATATAAAAAAAATAAATGATAAAAATTCCATTAAATACTCCACACATAACTAAAAGATCTCCCAAAATTAAATAAATAAAATAAAAACACTCCCTATTTTTAAAATTAAATAAAACTGCAGGTTAACTATGTTTATATATAATAACTTATATTTGATTGTACCATTTACTTAATTTGAGCAATAACGTGCACCTTTTGTAAAGCTGCTTTGAAACAATAATTATTGTAAAAAGCGCTATACAAATAAACTTTAATTGAATTGAATATAGCAGTTATTGACTGACCCACATCAGCAGGGAAAGGGGGTTTGAGACGAGGTTTTCCCTGTTTCCCCTCGATGGACTCGATCAGAGCCGTCTCCTCTCCACAGATGTAAGCTCCCGCTCCACGCATCACAAACACGTCAAAATCATAACCGGAGCCGCAGGCGTTTTTACCGATCAGCCCGGCTGCATAAGCCTCATTAATGGCCACCTGAGAGAAACACACAGAACCACATGAGCTCAATACAAATCAACTACTGTGTAGAACATTCAGCCACATTTACATGGGAATTACACTGGAGATTTGACTCGAAATTAATTCCTTTAATGGTTGACAACAATTAAAATAAAATAAGTAAAACATCCCATTTTTATGTTCTCAGGCAACACTGAGTCAATACATTTTTATTTTTGAGTGAACTATCGCTTTAATAAGCATTGCTTAAAATAAGTGGACGTGGCAACACTTCTAATCTTCAATATTTAAGACCTTTTAAAGACTATTATGAATGAAATTTCTGACTTATATGTATACAGGGCTGAATGCTAAGGATTTTTTCTAATGACATGGTTGGGCCAATGATTTTAACTTGCCTCATCGAAACAATTTTCATTTGGTTATTACTAAACCACATATTTTTAACGTGTCAAAACAAGCAAAATATTTAAAAAAAAATTTAAAACTATAAAAAACTAAATTTATGCACAACAGTCTGTCTAAAATACATGGAAAACTTCTAAACAAATGTTATTATAAGGAAGATAATTACACCATATTGGTAATTAGAGTTAAATATTTAACTTTTATTAAAAGTTTTATCGAGATGGATTATTGGTTATAGACCATTTTGAGGAATGTAAACAATAACAATGGTCCTAATGTATTTCCTGTTTTAGATTTTTAATTTCCATAGCTTCTGAGAATCCAAAAAGGTCCACATATTGATAAATAATGTTATGATAGCTGTTTTAACGTTGAGATATGATTGAATTACCTCTTGTAACAGTTATGAAATATTATGACAACAAGCAGGAAATGTTCAAGGGCTAATGACATGACCACATTGAAATGGTCTATTGGTTGGCCAGATTGGGTAACTTTACATAGACAGAGGAAATTAAGACCTGTTTAAAATGATTTAAGACCTACAACACAAAATTTCAGTAAATTTAAGACCTTTTAAGGCCTAACATTTAGTTTTTGAAATTTAAGACATTTTAGGACCCCGCGAACACCCTGGATGGATTTCTCTGAGATAGATTCGTCTCGCTTTTAAATGAATACTTCCTTTTGGATCCTATTGTTTCTACATTAGATTAGTTGATATCAAAATTTAAGCTTTTTTAAAATAATTAATGGTGGTGGTGCAAAAATGAGCATAAAACAGAAACAAGGAGGACACAAAAATATTAGGTTTGGCTGAATTTATTGTAGGGTCTAACTGTTTTGGCAACACCTCAATTTTATTTATTAGGGATGGGCAATATATCGGCAACCATAACAATATCAGCTTATAAATGCCATTTTTAATGTTATCGTTGTCATTCCAATAACAAAATTAGGTCGATATCTTTAAGCCGATAAATAATTAATGTATTATTTCCGCTGGTTGAACCACTTCAAGTGCTTGCTGCCTGCCACTTCTTTAGTATTTTACTGGTATTTTTATTTTGGTTAATGTTTTATTAATGCTTTTTTTTGGTTTTATTTATATAAAAGAAAGTTGGCCATAAATATAAATAGTTGGTTGCTAAAGTTCAAACATCAGTTCAAACATTTCTGAGGTTAAAGTTTTAAAATAAAATCAGTTGTTTACCTTACATGTTTGCAATTATGCATAAAAATCTGAAAATATAATACATTTATCGGTCGATATTTCGCAATCGGCCTTCAATATCGGTTATCTGTCACAATTTAAAAGCATTCTTTTTCTTATTTCAAATATCTGGAGTGTCTGAAATATGTTAATGAATGTACATGTTTAATAAAACTTATGTAAGCATGCAGTAATACGCATGGTGATGAATATCTAAATAAATTAATAAATAAATGAAGATCTTATCTGCTTCTGGGCTCGTTTTCTGCCTCCTTACCTGCAGGTTGGAGGACTCATTGTAAAACTCTCCGCGGATGTAGATGTAGGCAGCTCGAGCTCCCATGGCCCTGCCTGCGACCAGACAGCCCTCGATCAGCTTGTGTGGATCATTACGCATGATCTCTCTGTCCTTACAGGTCCCAGGCTCTCCTTCGTCAGCATTCACCACCAGATATTTAGGCCTAAGAGGAGACAGAGGATTAGCGGTGGCTAAGCTTTCACATCTACTTTATTCTGCAATGCGGAAGTGCAATTGATTTAGAACTTCCGATTCAGTCACCTATAGGAGAAATGACTGGGAATAATAAATGGCAGAAAACGGTCAAACTTGCTCTACAAACAAGTGTGTTCATGACTATACATAAAAAGTAGAATAATATAAGAAGAAAATATCTGTTTGCAACATAAAGCAGCATAACGAGCTGTTTTAAAGGTCTAAAAATCAATGGAAGTGAATAAGACCGGAAGTCTCGAGCCAAAGAGAGCAAGGTCACTAAAGGGTCATGCCATATGTATGAACTAATGTTGTCACAATACTGGAATTCGTAACTTACTGATTCTCCATGTTCAATAATACATATCCAGAGCATTAATGCAATAAATTAATGCCACAGAACAGAATTCAGTAAACAGTCAACAACAACACACGATTATTGACTTCTCAATTGAGTTTTACTTTTGATCTTTAATCTGATCAAACTTGAAACGTGCATAGAGTTTCAAGTATCAACAGTGAAAGGAGTTACTAAAAACTGATACATGGACAAAGTGCAATGGACTACACTGTATTGGGCCATAAATATTTCAGTGTTGATACATGTTAAAATATGGACACTTTTGACAGTCCTGGTATGAACCTAAACTATTAATTGTTCAGATGTAGAGCTGGAAACGCACCTGCCGTCGCTGGGCTTGTTCATGAAGCTCCACTTCATCCCTGTTGGGAATCCAGCACCTCCTCTGCCCCGCAGCCCGGAGGTCTTAATCTCACTCAGGATCCAGTCCACTCCTTTATCCAGAATCTCCTTGGTCTTGTACCAGTCGCCCCTCCTCAAGGCACCCTTCAGTCTGAGATACAGAGACCATACAGCAGATTAAAAACAAACACTATTACAACAATACTTTTTATAATGCTTAATTTCGTACCATAAACATGTACGTTATGTATAAATACAAGTCAAAGAAGAGATGTCCCATCAAATCAAAAAAATTTAAAATTGATTTTTATATACATAGTAGACATAGAATATGCAACTAAAGTGTTTAGTATTTTAAATAACTTTTGTGACAATAAAATGTCAAAATATGAGTGAAATTGTTACATTGTAATTCAGAGTAATAAATATATTTAAGTTAAAAATGAAACATGAACGTTATTTTGATCTGTGCTTATTAAAATCTATAAATTCAAATCTTCTGGCTGACAAATAGATGAAACCTGTGGTTTAAAAGATACATATTAATAATTAAAACATTAAATATATTAAAACATTAATATTAAATATATATTAATATAAATATTTAAAATGACAATCTTTTAATATGTCATAAAATTATTACTTTCAAAAGTTTTGGGTAAGAAACAAAATATTGATACTCCTAGTAACATTTTTCTATCTATGGGGGTGGAGGGAGGGGAACAAAAATTTAAGTCTTGTTATGTTACGGATTTTTTAATCATCTAATAAAAATACACCAATAAAAAGTGTTTAATAATTAAGATTGCTTAGATGGAAAATACAGCAAAAACAGTAATATTGTTTAAAAAAAATCTATTTATTCCTCTGGTGGCAAAAGAGACTTCTGTTTTCAAAACTGATATTAACAAACCATTATTAATAACCGAGCAGAAAATCAGCAGATTACAACAATTTATAAAGGACCAAGTGAAACTGAAGACTGGATGAATGGATGTCATATGAATAAATTAAGCAAAAAAACACATAAGTCACATATTTATATAAATAAATCTTGTATACAACATCCAGACAGAAAAAGAGAAGTGTGTATAATTTCTCTAATGCTCATAAAAATACCCAAATATAGAACTATAAAAAGCTCTCGGTTTTACATATAATTCATAATACAGTTAAACATATTCTACCTCCAGTCATGGCGTCCATACAGGTTAGTGAATATTCTGTCCTGGTCAGCAAGAGGTCCAAATTTGGTCTTCTTAGGAGTTTCCTGCGTGACACACACACACACACACACACACACACACACACACACACACACACA
>CAIGQV010018201.1:8044294-8060615 GCA_903798115.1 Danio jaintianensis | reverse complement strand
CACACACACACACACACACACACACACACACACACACACACACACACTGATTATAGTTGTTGTGCATTGATGATCAGTAATGCAGCGAGTGGATGAGAGTGCTTCACCTGTTGAGCTGTGCTGCTGTAGCGGAGCAGAGTCCTGCAGTGTGGAGCAGAGCTGGAGGACACAGAGCTGCGTGAGGCTCCAGCTGCAGCCACTGCCACAGGAGCACGGGACACCCCGCTGCTCAGAACCCGGCTAAGAGCTGGAGAGCCCAGACACGACAACATCCTTATCTGGAAAACATGAATGAAACAGTGAGCATCCCTCAGAAACAACGCTGTAGCAAAGTATTACCTTTTAAAAATAAATACACTCATTATAATTCTCCCCTAGAAAAAAAAACAGTTGAGTTTTACCATTTTCGAATCCATTCAGTCAATCTTCGGGTCTGGCGGGAGCACTTTTAGCTTAGCTTAGCTTAGCATAGATCATTGAATCAGATTAGACCATTAGCATCTCACTCAAGAATCCTTTCCTATTTAAAGATCGACTCTTCTGTAGTTACATTGTGTATTAAGACTGATGGAAAAAGAAAATCTGCTATTTCCTAGGTCAATATGGCTTGGAAATATACTCTCATTCTGGCATAATAATCAAGAAACTTTGCTGCCATACCATGGCTGCAGCAGGCACAATGATATTACACAGCACCTGAAAATAGTCCCCAGCTAGGTAACTAGCACAGCATAATATTATTGCACCTGCTGCAGCCATGGTACGGCTGCAAAGTTATTTGATTATTACGCTGGAATGAAAGTAGAGTTCCTAGACATATGAGCTTAGAAAAAAAGCTTTTCATTTTCCGTCTGTCTACATTTGACATTTTCTGTTACACATGTAACTACAGTAGAGTCAAGCTTCAAATAGGAAATTATTGAAACCTTTTGAATTTTTTTAGCAAGATGCTAATGGTCTAATACGATTCAATGTTTTATGCTAAGCTAAGCTAAAAGTGCTCTTGTCTGACCAGAAGATTGGCTGAATGGATTCAAAAATGGTAAAACTCAACTGTTTAATGCTAGGAGACTTGTAAAATGAGCATATTTCCAAAAAAAAGTTGAGTTTTCCATTAATAGCAGCTCCTGTCCTTATGACTTGCAATTGTATTGTTAACAAAAATTACTTTTAAATTGTTTTCAGGTTATTAAAAAAAAATCTAATGAAGCTGAAACAAAAAAAATACAAAAAATCTTCAATGGAAATTGTAAATGTTGATTTGTAATCTAACTCTAATAAATGCAAAACAAAAAGAATAAAGGTAATAGTTGTAAAACAAGTTATGAAAATTATAAATGTTTATTGTCATCTATGTGACACGTTTAAAGAACAAAAAAATGGAAATTAATCAATCTAAAGATATAATAAAGATGATTTTTTTTTTTTTAATAGAAATAAAAAGATAAACCAAACTATTGAGTATGAACAGTGTATTTTTATATGGCCGAAATGACAACTGGTCAAAATAAGTCAATGTTTCATTTGTAATTACTGAAAATCTGTGTTATTCCAATAAACACTGCTTTCTTAAATTTTGTCTAGAAATGCATTTAAACACGTCTGAAAACATGGCATCTTTTTGCTATTTCGTCAAACTGTCATTTTGAGCTCTAAAATAACTTTTTTACTTAAAAATATAAAGAAATGTCATTAATAGTTCGCAGAACAAAAAAAAAATTGTTTTACTCAAACACATAATAACTAAAACCAAGTGGTAACTTTTGTAGCTTTACACACAGCCAACAAGAGAACGCATTAAACATCTAGATAATAAGACAATCATTTGAAATTACATCACAGCACAAGCTTTTCGAATTTCAAAATTATGACAATCCATAAATAAAAAATAACAATCAAAACATGTCATGAAGCGAACAGTTAACTAACGTGCTCATCACAACAAATACTCAACACAATAGTTCAGCAGCGGCCACAAACACACAACACAATAAACACACAACATAGAGTTAAAACACAACTTTCCAATTCAATATTATTGCATAAACGAACAAATTACGTGTAATTCCTTCAGCCAGATACAAGTTTACTTGTTAAAAATGGTTTCGTCCCGCAGTGACCTCCATATTCACGCTCATGACATTTAAGGGACTGCTGCATTGCACAACATTTACTTTATTATTCACCGTGACATATTACACTGAATAACGTCAAATTATAGAAGCAAAATGTCGAAATATTAAAAAACCAATAAGAGAAATAGCTGAACCGCTGCTTACCTTCGTGATCTCCCTGGATCGGCGTTATAAAATGTACAACGGAAGAAATATAGTGACCGACCCGGATGTAATAACTGCTGCGGCCTGTTGGTGCGTGGAGGCGCTGTTGCTCAGAATACAAAATAAATAAAAATGTGATTCACATACTTATTTGGATGTTTCTTTGGATGAAATGTTACAAATCATCAACTGAATAATATATGTCTTTTAGAATAAAGCCAAATAAATTACCCAAAAATACAATCATTTAATAAACATGAAAATACTTTTAGACTTTCTCCGTTTTTGTGAATCCACATGGGGTTCAGAGAAAAAAACACTTGTCTGGTAAAAATATGTGGTTTTGTTTAATAATTACAGTGCATTTCTTTTATTATTTACTCAAAAAATGGATGTGACGTATGAAAACACAGCTATAGATCCAAATTCAAAGCATATTCAGACAAAAAGACATTGTTAATGTCTTAAAACAGCATAGCAGTTTGGAGATTAAAAGAATAGCTGATTTTCATCTCAAATAAACAAAAAATATACATTACCTCAGACGAAATGTGGGCTTGTTTCTATGGTTAAACATGTAGCATGTAGGTAAACATGCTAGCTACCCTATTTGCAAATGTTCAAACCAGGCAGGAACACAACATCATAAGACGTTAATATTAGGTTAGATTTAAGTTGTGACGTCAGGTGACCAAAATTCAATGTCTAGCCAGCGTACATAAGGAAGTTATTTCGACATCCAATAACGACATCAAATGACGTTGATATTTGGTTATTTTAGGTTGTGTTAGAAAAAAAGTGGCCAAAATCTAACGTCAAGCCAACATCTTCAACCAACATCATATTGACATCAAATACTGACATTTATTCGTCAGGTATGGCAACCAAAATCCAACGTCTGATAGACGTCACAGTGGTAACGTCCACACAACGTTAAGCTGTAACATCATTAGACGTTGAAATTTTTTAGGTTGGACATTAGACACTGACGTCGGCCTGATGTTGGGTTCTGACGTCAACCAGATTTTCATTTCCAAACAAAATGCAACGTCCCCACGACGTTGGGCTACAATGTCAATCTGACGTCATGTTGATGTTCTGTGCCTGCTGGGAACCACTAGGTACGTTTCCATCCACCTATTTTTATGCGCATTTTGGATATGCGCATAAAAAATCGGTTGATGGAGACGCTAAGATGCGCATAAATTTAGGAAATGCGCATAAAAAATGTATGCGCATAACTGAGTAGGATAAACTTTTTATTCGATAAGAAAAGATGCGCATAAACTGCGATGGAAACACTTTTACCGAACAAATTCCAGTATGCGCATTAAAAAAAGGTCATGTGATTTAGTTATAAGAGATCATGTGATGATAAAAATGTGTGTAAATGGACAAACCAGCAGGCTGAGCACACTGTAAAACATCTGAAATGTTGTTTTGGTCATTCTAAAATGCCTTAAGCATTTCAGTATTAGTGTTATTATATTATTAATGACCTTCAGAATTGTTAAGAGCGTCTGTGCTCCGCGTGTCACGCCTTCAAACGCCGCCACGCGTTCACTGCGCGTCAGCATTGCCTTCTGAGGCGCAAGTCATTTATTAAATGAAGAAAAGATTCACGCAGCTTCTCCTACCTCAGCAAATTCCGTTTTTACTGTTGATATTTGGCGCCATTTAATCAGGAAGTGACGATTTTGTTCTCTTTGACTCGTTGGATGGAAACGCTGCTTTATTCGCACATCTTTTATGCGATATTCCAGTTTAGCGCATAAAGTTATTTCGCATTTTTGGATGGAAACATACCTGATATTATGTTTTTTTAAATCATATTATTATTATTTTGGAGCCACTCTAGTGAAGTCATATATAATTTCACCATTTTATTTCATGATATATGAAAACAATTAAGCCTAAATGAAACGACAATTCCCTGAAAGTAATCATCACATATTGTGCAGGTGAACAGATGTACTTTGATCCTTTAATGATGTGGAAAACATTCAATTAAATTAAAATGTAATATTCAGAATCCAAGTTGTTCATTAACAGCAATCATAAATCAGCTCCAGGTTTCACACTTTAGGTGGGGCAAAGTTATACATATTTTTATTTCCATCAACAAAGCAGACATTTTACTAACAAAATCTTATTTTAAAATGTCCTTGTCCTAAATCACACATCTGAATCCAATCTTTTCTTAAAGGGGTTTTAACCGATTATGACAGATAAGTAGGACTCAGGCCAAACGGAAATGAGATTAATCAGTGATTATATGACTCATATTGTTTAATACTTTAATTTGACGTTAAGATGACATTGGGCAGGATGTCTCTGCTCGGCCTCGTCTTTCTGTTAACAGACATCTTTTGTTACAATGGATGATCCTTAAGTGCTCGAGATTGATCCAGAATTGAGTGTAATCTCAATTATTATTGTAAAATAATAAAAAATAGAACTCTATTTGATTGTTTACCTCCATCAGGAATAAATGATACATCAAATATCCTTCCACCAGCAGCACAACAATGATCAACGTGTCAGTAAGTGCAACACTGTTACAGGCTGCTGGCTGGATTTTCAATGTAAGCGATGTCAAAAAAAATGATTTATGAGTTGAGTAAACGTATGTAAAACTATGCAAAAGTTTTTCTGAAGGCTGTAGAAGCCCGGTTGTAACTATATATGTTCAATACGGCAAGTCAAATTAGCTTAAAAAGCCCTCAGCGTCTCTGTCACAATGGAACTGCAGAGTTCACAAATTCAATTGTTACTAGTAATAATTTCAATTAGGGAGCTCTCTAATTTAATTTAATGAGAGCTCTGCAATTGAACATATCTTTAATGTAAATTTCTACTAGTAAAACGTAATTAGAGAGCTCTGTAATTGCATTTTTACTAATAAGAATTGAATTAAAGACCACTAATCGTAATTGTTATTAGTAAAAAAAAATACAACAGTACTAAATTGTAGAGCTCTGTGATTATAAATGAATAGAAGTCAACGGAGACATGTTACTAGTAAAAATGTAATAGTAAAGAATTAAATGAAAGGGCTCTCTAAATGTAATTGTTACTAGTAAAAACTGAATTACCGAGCTCTCTATTTGGAATTATTACTAGTAAAAATTGAATGGGAAATTAGAGAGCTCTGTAATTACATTTTTTCTAGTGAAATTACAATTATTATGAGTGATGAGTAGCAATTTCAGCCTATTCTTGCCATATGTCCAAATTTGTAGTTCTGATTGGTCCACATTTACATTCAGTCCTGGTTTGGTTGCCATTTTTAACACCAAACCGAAATATAATATATGGCTTTTGTTGTATTTTTTGTGACAGAACACCCAAACCAATGCTGTGCGCTTGGCTAAACCAACTCATTCTATGTGTGCAAACGCAGGGAAACTTTTAACATTTGAGGCCTTGTAAAGACCTTAAAACTTGTGTAAAATGTCAAAAGAGCAGCAGGAATCCTCCCGACTCATACACAAATGAAAATCTGTTGCAAAGAGACATGTTTTCAACGGCTGTATTGAACAACACTGCCCCTATGACATTAAATAACAAGTATGCTTGAGCATTCTGCCCTTTTAATGGTTACGTCTTATGACATCATGTCTTGTATTTGGTTTGTATAGCTTTCTTTGGTCTGTGTTGTGCTCTTTTTTCATATTTCGACCCATGCCAGAGCTATTGGGAAGTGGATGAGATCTCATACATTAAATGAACTGCATTAAAAGAGCGACTGCTCCAGAATTTGTTTTAATTGAACCAAACCTGCCAAGTGTGAACACACCCTTAGAAAAAAACAAACAAGTAATTTTAGGGTGTGTTTTTTTATGCTATGCTCATTTAATTTTAACATATAAATATTGCTTACTAAATATTGTTGCATATATGTTGATAATCTAATGGTTTATGTCTGAAAAAACAAATCATATGGATCCAGTATCTCAAAAGTCAACTACAAAATGCTGGGTTCACACCAAATTTAAGTATTTGCAGGAGTAAATTACCCAGCAGGCACCAGACGTCACACAGACGTAAAATTGACGTTGGACTCCAATGTCAGACTAACTTTGAATTTTGGTTGTATATGAAAATCGCGTTGACGTCAGAACCCAACGTCAGTTTGAGGTCAGACTCTAATGTCAAGATGATTACACAGCAAAAAACCAACCAAAGATAAACGTCTACTTGATGTTAGACTTTGACGTTGTATGGATGTCATATCATGACGTTAAGCTGATGTTGGATTTTGGTTAGTTAATGCCACAGTCTAAAACCAAACAAATATCAACGCCAGCTGACGTCGGCAAATTGACGTAAAATTTTGGTCACACCGCAACCAAAATAGAACTAAAGATCAATGTCATATGATGTACCTACAAAGTCAATGGAAACGTGGAAACAGAAGCGAATGTCGGCTGATGGCACAAATGGCGCTGTGTGACGTGTTTGCGCCAAATGTGCAGCATCCGCCTAAAAAAGAAAGTGAAGTTCAAAAAACATCCTGTGAGTAAACTAGAGCAAGTGACACAATCGTGTGTTCTTTTCGCGTTTGATGAGAACCCAGCATAAGTCTAATCTTGCTTATTTTATACCTGACAAAAGTCTTGTCGTCTTGTCCCAGTTGTAAGAGCAACAAATAATAACTTGACTTCAAGCTGATCATTTGGAAAAGTGGCAGAAGGTAGATTTTTCAGATGAATCATCTGTTGAACTGCATCCCAATCATCACAAATACTGCAGAAGACCTATTGGAACCCGCATTGACCCAAGATCCTCACAGAAATCAGTCAAGTTTGGTGAAGGAAAAATCATGGTTTGGGGTTACGTTCAGTATGGGGGCGTGCGAGAGACCTGCAGAGTGAATGGCAACATCAACAGCCTGAGAAATCAAGACATTTGTGCTGCCCATTACATTACAAACCACAGGAGAGGGCAAATTCTTCAGCAGGATAGCGCTCCTTCTCAAACTTCAGCCACCACATCAAAGTTCCTAAAAGCAAAGAAGGTCAAGGTGCTCCAGGATTGGCCTGCCCAGTCACCAGACATGAACATTATTGAGCATGTCTGGGGTAAGTTGAAGGAGGAGGCATTGAAGATGAATCCAAAGAATCTTGATGAACTCTGGGAGTCCTGCAAGAACGCTTTCTTTGCCATTCCAGATGACTTTATTAATAAGTTATTTGAGTCATTGCAGAGGTGTATGGATGCAGTCGTCCAAGCTCATGGGAGTCATACACAATATAAAAAATTTTTCCACTGCACCATGACTTTATATTCTGTACTGTACATAATTTCTGTTAAGTGACAAGACTTTTGTCTCAGCAAAGTCAGACCTTACTGTCCTAATTTAATAATTAAAAATCAAGGCATGATCATATTTTATTTTGGTAAAATAAGCGTAATCTAGAGGCCTTTGACTTTCACGTAAGCCACTTCTGATACCAAATGATCAACTAGAAGTCAAGTTATTATTGTTGTTCCTAAAACTTGGATAGGTGACAAGACTTTTGTCAGGTAGTAAATTCTTATATATCATATAATCATAAATCACTATTTGAATGAAATATATCACACCATACTGCAACTGTACATTGTCAATTAACAAGTCATTTATGTGGAGACAATAACACTTATCCTGCATGTTTTCCCTACATCGTTGGTCTTCGGTGAGTCTCCGCTCAGTCAAAGTTCACAGAGAGCGAAAGAATACATTTAGTCCCCGTCATCCTCCATGTTTTTGTAGGAATGCTCATAGCCGTTTGACTCGCGGCCCAATCTGTTGACTGCTACGTTCTCAAAGGCCCTCCTCATTAACGGGTTCTCCTCCAAAACTTCATTGAAGCTGTCAACGCTGAGAGAGTAAAGTCTGCAGTAAACATCAGCTCTGACGCTGGCCGTGCGGCGTCCACGGGTCAGCAGACATATCTCTGTAAAACAAGTGGAAAAGGATGAATATATATATTTATAATCAAAGCTGTCCACAATTGTGGATATATTATCACGTTTTAGGCTGCCTTCAAGTGCTCATGGATATTTTACACCAACAAGAGTCAGAAATCTCTCATATTGTCAGAAAGCATTATGGTTTTGGAATGACATGAGGCTGAGTAATTTGTGAAATTTTTTTAATTTAGAAAAATTCCTTTTTAAATTTCCCATCTAAAAAACAAACCAACTCACCCCCAAAGTAGCAGCCGTCATTCAGTTTCTTCTCTTTATTGTCTGAAGTGATGACACTGACACAGCCATGCTGGATGAAGTACATCTTACGACCCAGCGTCCCTTCACGAATGATGACATCACCCGGCTGAAAGACCTCGAAACGTAACTTTGAGAGGAGCACTGTGACGAAGTGAGGATCAGCGTTTGCAAAGAGGGGCATGTTAGCCACCAGCCCACGGCAGTTAAAGTTCACGATCTCCTGCAGGCCAAACACACAATACAACATGGGGAATTAGGAATATTGTTGCTATCTTCTAGCCCTCACAAAAAACTATAGCATTTTGCTTGGTTTAGTTCACAAACCAGGACTCCTGTTGTGTGATTGAAGCGTCCTCGTTTATAGTTGTACTGACACTATGCAGCTGTGGTGATTCTAACAGTTATAAATTTCACAGCGATTTTACTGTCTTTCCTTTATTACAAACATGCACTGACTTTAAAACTTTTAAACTTGTAAAACTCATTCTTGAGGTGCAGCTGATCACAAATCTTTTATTCCCAGTTTCTTTGTAAATCCTGTTTTATGGACAAGTTTATACAAGTTACTATGGACGTTAATACGCACCTGTCAATCACATTGTGGTGGGCCTCAAAATCAGGGATTTGGATCCTATTTTAATATCAGGAATCATCAGGAAATTTAATTAAAGAGACTTGTTGTGTTTATATCACTTCAATATGACTGTGAACACACTATACCTACAAACACTTCTGTCCAAACAGGTTCCAAAAGTTGATTTTGCATCGTAGGAGCCCTTTAATAATGTTTTCAGAAGCTAGTAAATTGTGGGTACGTGAGTACAGTTGGTTCCAAACTTTATTAAATTGTATCAAAACAGCATTATAAGAACTATGGATACATGATACTGAAAAAATATGTGATATTGTTGTTGAGTATTGCGATAATTATATTTCTTACGATGTAACATTTCCCTAGAAAAATGCCATTTTTGTTAGCTATGTTTTAAAATTATTTATCATTCATTCATTTTCCTTCAGCTTAGTCCCTTTATTAATCAGGGGTCACCACAGTGGAATGAACCGCCAATTTATCCAGCATATGTTTTACACAGTGGATGCCCTTCCAGCCCTTCCAGTACTGGGAAACACCCATACACACTCATTCACACTCATACACTACGGCCAATTTAGTTTGTTCATTTCACCTATAGCGCATGTTTTTGGACTGTGGGGGAAACCGGAGCACCCGGAGGAAAGCCACATAAACACAAGGAAGAACATACAAACTCCACACAGAAATGCCAACTGGCCCAGCCAGGACACGAACCAGCGACATTCTTGCTGTGAGGCGACAGTGCTAACTTATTGTGTTTATATCACTCCAATATGACTGTGGATACACTATACCCACACTTCTGTCCAAACAGCTTCCAAAAGTTGATTTTGCATCGTAGGAGCCCTTTAATAATGTTTTCAGAAGCTAGTAAATTTTGGGTACGTGAGTACAGTTGGTTCCAAACTTTATTAAATTGTATCAAAACAGCATTATAACACTATGGATACATGATGCTGTAAAAATATGCGATGTTGTTGAGTATTGCGATAATTATATTTCTCACTATATAACATTTCCGTAGAAAAATGCTATTTTTGTTAGCTGTTTTTAAATTATTTATTTATTTATATTTTTAATTATATTATTTATTCAAGGTGCAAACATTTAGTTTTTAAAACATTTTGAGTGAATGGAAACCTCAGCAGATGTTCAGACTCTGATTGGCTGTTGTTGGGAGGGGAGGTAAAGCTAGTAAGGCCCCATCTGATTGGATAATTTAAATAAACAACCAATGCATAAAATAAATGTAATTTATCACACAGGTCTGTGATACTTATATTGCATATGCTATTATCGTAATAACAATAATTTCACAATATATTGTACAGCCCTAATAAGTGCATTCAAATAATTAACAAAATAAATAGGATACCATCTTCTTATTACTAAATTTAAAAGAAAAAGTCTAAAAGTAACCTCTTTTAGAGGGTCACTGAGCTCTCCCAGGATATTCTCCTCATCAAACATCTTGCCCTGGAAGCGGTGCTCATAATAATCATGGATCCTCTGCCTCATGTCAGCCGGCAGCTTGTGGAAGGACATGTACTGCTCCACCTGCTTGTACTGTAACAAACCAAACAACCAAACTGTTGACAAAAGAAAACAAAACAATGTCTCAAAAATGCTTTACTTAGCTGCTAGTACCTTTTCTTGGTACTGACGATGGGAAGCATCCAAAGACTGGACCAGGTTGGTGGCATTGCCCAAGAACATGGCATAGCAAGTGGCGCCAATTATCATGCTGATCATCGTGAGCCAGACATCAGTTGGTCCCTCGGGAGCCTGAGCACCATATCCGATACACAACATGTGGCTCATGGCCATAAACAAGGCGTACGAGTATTGGACGTCCCACGTGGAATTCTGACATAGAAAGAAATATCGCAAATTTAAGCAAATTGTAAATATTTATAAAGCTGTCTTTATTATGTAGCTTTACATAAAGAAAATGTAGCAGTTAATCACAAATATTTATTCAATATAGACATCAACTTACTGTACAGCACAATAAACATATGTAAAAAAAAAAATACAAGTCATGACGAAACCCTACACACACATACTCCTGACATCAATAACAAAGTGCCAATGCTGGCAGAGAATGTCGTCTCACTCATCTGCTGCAAGTATTCCTTTATCTTCCTATATTTGTAGTACTTCCTTTAATAAACAGATGAGCATTTTCTAGAGCATCTATGAGACAAACATACCACCATGTTGTTTTTGGAGACCCAGCAGGTCGGAGGGAAGTCTTGCAGCATTGGCACCATGAACTGCATGCAGCCATCCCAGTGACACAGCAGCAGCATCATCCCAATCAGATTCACAATGCGAACCACTGCGCTTGCTAGGTCATAGGTCATGTGGAAGATCTGTAAAAAAATAAATAATAATAATAATAATAATAAAAATAATAATAAATGAGTAAAAGATAGATCTGAAGTTGTGGTCATGTTTTTTGTTTTCGTCTTTCTGGTCACACTCAGTTATAGCAGGTTACACCTGGCATTCCCCAAGGCTTGGTTTTGGGTCCTCTTTAATTTATTGTTATTTTCTGCCTCTTGGTTATACATATAGGAAACATAGTGTTCATTATCAATGTTTCCACCTAAATTTGGAAATTTTAATTATGCACTTAAATAGAAAATTGCATTTGCGAATAAAGTACTGTTCACCGCATATTTCAAAAAATAATTATGACTTTAGTATCAAAACTCAGATTTTATGCATAATGCAATGTAATATGTATTTATATAGCGTATTTAAGTGCTGTGTCCCCATCACTTTACTGGGGCATTAGGTCTCCTGCTGGCCTCACTAGCACTACTTCTAACAGCAACCTAGTTTTTCCATGTGGTCTCCCATCCAGGTACTGACCAGTCTCAAGTGTATCTGTCTGCGGACTGCAAGACAGGGGTGTAACATGAAGGAGCGTAACTTGTAGTAAGTTAGAGGCATAACTTGCAGTTATCGAGATCCCATTGAACCATGCGGGATGTCACAACAAGATGTTGTTGGGAAGATGGCGGAAATACTTACCAGAGAACATTTTCAGCAAATGGTTTCATGAGTTTTCTCCAAATGTATCCACAACCAATTCATTTGATAAATTATTATATTCATTCATTTAGCAACTCCACCATGCCACTCACTGACTTTTTCATCCGTTTTGTCATGACAGTTAGCCTACTCGGCGTTGCCCCCTGTGGCTGCAAATAACAGTACAATAGTGACCACGTCAAGTATGAAACCCCCTGCAACTCGCGGCTGTACGTTAAAAACTGTGATGGTTGAGTTTAGGATTGGGGAAGCTGTAGACGTTAATAACTGTGATGGTTGGGTTAAGGGTTGGGTAGGTGTAGACATTAATAACTATGATGGTTGGGTTTAGGTTTGGGGAAGGTGTAGACATTAATAACTATGATGGTTGGGTTTAGGTTTGGGGAAGGTGTAGACGTTAATAATGATGATGGTTGGGTTTAGGGTTGTGGTAGTATAGACTTTAATAACTGTGATGGTTGGGTTTAGGTGTGGACATTAATAACTGATGTAACTATGTTGCTGACAACATAGTTTTGACATGTGAGTCTCCATAACGTCAAGTTACGCCTCTAACATACTACAAGTTACGCTCCTTCATGTTACGCCCGTCTTTCAGTCCACAGACAGACCCTACTCACCAGTCTCAGCCCTGCTTAGCTTCAGTGAGTAACCGGTCTTGGGCTGCAGGGTGTTATGGCTGTGGCTATGTTTGCATTTTGACTAATATTATTTGACTAACATGTTTGCATTTTGACTAATAGCTAAAAATAATAGCCAACAAAGTGTTCATTATGTTAACCAAAAAGAACCTAAAGTTGGAAATTTAAATTATTGCATTTGCGAGTAAAGTACTGTTCACCACATATTTCAAAAAATATTTGATTATAGTATAATCAATCTAATTAAAAACTAAATGATTTAAGTATGAAAACAATATAATAGCCAACAAAGTCTATGTTATGTTCAGCAAAAAGAAAAGTAACTTCTTAGGTGGACCAAGATAATACATGAATCTTGATCTAAAAAAAACATGAACTAAAAAGTATAACCTAACAATTTTTGCTATTCTAATCTTGATTTCCCCAATCTATTGCTCACCTCCTCCCACTGATGAATGTACCGTATAAGTCTGGACAAGCGCAGCAGTCTGAGCAGGCTGAGGATCTTGGTGAAGCGGACAATGCGTAAAGCCCTGGCGGTGCGATACACCTCCGCTGACTCCAGCCGGGACTCTATGTCCACTATCAGGAAGATGTAGTCCACTGGTATGGAGGAGATGAAGTCCACCAGGAACCAGCCTCGCAGGTAACGCCGGCTGATGATTTGCGGGTCCAGGATGATTTGGGAGTTGTCGCCTTCCATAATGCCTGTGCGAAAGTTGAAGACGAGGTCAGCAAGGAAGAGTGTGTCGGAGGCTACATTGAAGGTGATCCAGGGCAGGGTGTTTTGGTCCTCAAAGAAGGTGATTCCCCATGGAAGAATGACCAGGTTCCCCATCATCAGGCAAAGCATCACCAAGTCCCAGTAAAACCTGTGTGTGAAGATGCATGATGTAAGGAACAAAGGATGGATTCTGGGCAGGGCTGCAGGATACTGGAAAAATCTGCCATTGCAATATTTTATTTTACCACAATATATATTGCGATGTGAATATAATTTCACCAGATGATTTGAATAGCAAAATAATCTGCTAAAGTTTTTGTTTTTGCTTTTCTGAGAAAAGCATTTTTGCAGGGCTGCACAGTGGCGCAGTGGGTAGCACGCACGCCTCACAGCAAGAAGGTCGCTGATTTGAGCCTCGGCTGAGTCAGTTGCCATTTCTGTGTGGAGTTCGCATGTTTTTCCCCTGTTGGCGTGGGTTTCCTCCGGGTACTCCGGTTTCCCCCACAGTCCAAAGACATGTGGTATAGGTGAATTGGGTAAGCTAAATTGTCCGTAGTATGTGTGTGAATGAGTGTGTATGGATGTTTCCCAGTAATGGGTTGCAGCTGGAAAGGCATCCGCTGCGTAAAACATATGCTGGACAAGTTGGCAGTTCATTTCGCTGTGGCGACCCAGATTAATAAAGGGACTAAGCTGAAAAGAAACTGAATGAATGAAGCATTTTTGCAGTTGCCGAGCACAATAAAACAGTGTTATAAAATAAAATAAAAGACTTTGCTCCATTTACAATATTATTAACTTTTAAAACAAGTCATCATTATATAAAAATGGTCCATATATATTTTTTTTTTAAATCTAATCACTAAAAGCTCAAATTAATATTTCAAAGTACAGAAACAGTAATATAGAGTATAACTCATTTTGAGCACAGATTTCATGCTCAAACCGCAGCATCACTAAAGTAAACTGAAAGTAAAACAAAACACCATGAAATACAAGTAGGTATGAGCATTATTTTTGTACAGTATGAAAAGGTTTGTTGCACACAGCATATATACACACACACAATATTAACACATTAAAACTGTATTAAAATATAAAGTGTAGAAAAATCCTTGAGGCCTTTAAGACCTAAATGTAGGTGTGTAGCTTAAAGGTTGCAGGTGCTATAGTGTGACCATCTCTGTAACTTAATACGGTGCCATTATATTCAATATATTCAACAAGACATTTGCACATAAATAGAAGACAGTTTTTTAAAAACAAGTAACGTACAACAAAGTTATTCATTACAAAAGAAATCAAAGTCTGATTCAAAAGTTCAATCACACAGTTAAGCATTCACTCAAGTCTTTGTTAATTACTAAAACCCAATGTTAATTACTGAAGTGGTAATGGAGAGTGGTGACGGAAACGTACAGTATGTGAGTGTTTAAACTGGATATGCAGCTCTCTGCACACAAGCAGCTTAGCATGTGGCACGTACGTGTGGTTGAGGATGGGTTGGAGTTTCCACCTGTGCTCATTTTCCAAAGCAGTGTCAGTCACATGGCATGAATAGGTATCTGAATACAGTCCGATATATCTCATCTTATGGAGGCCATTTGAGAACGCAACGGTAAATAATATCAATGATGCCAACTGAGCACAATGTAGATTTGCACTCAAAACAAGGTCAAAATCTGCTGACAAATTAATGGATATAACTACCAATTCTAATTTTCAGTTCTGTTTTGAATTCATTTTAAATTAATAAAGTGATTTGATATAACACAGCTTTTTACATTTACAGAACAATAGCATTTTGAAAACAAGATTAAAATTGCAAGCTTTAGAAATGATATGATCTCAGAATATGATTTTGTGAATCATATTGTCACGGTACGTTGAAGAGACGGATACAAAAAGGTAGGATCCAAGTGCATTTAATGAAGAAATAATCGTGCAGATAACAGAAAATGAATGGGACATCCAAAAATCAAAGCATCAAAAGAACAATAATAAACAAAACAAACTATGGCAAGATACAGGAACACATGCACAACATACTATACAAAAACAAACGACTCAGCCATGACAAACGGGTGCAGGTATAAATATAAATGGTATAAATAGTATAAATAGTCCAAACAATCAATAGTGACAGATGCGTGTGTGATCAGTGGAAGTGAAACCCGGTGTATGTGTAGCGGAATGAAGGGATTTGTAGTTCATGAGTGAATTGTAGTTCACCAGCGATCTCTGCAGTCCTCGATCACTGGTGAACATGACAGTACCCGCCTCCTAAGGAGCGGATTCCAGATGCTACAAGGCAATCCCGGAGGGAGGTTGAGCGGAGGCGGAACGGGGGAGGGGACGGAGGGTCTGAAACTTGTAATTATAATAAAACTGGAACATAACACTGTGAAGGAGCAGGAACAGGAATTGCAGAAACCCTGGAGCATGGATCTGCGGGGGACCTGGAGCATGGAACTCAGGTGGATCTGGAGCATGGAGCTGCGGAGGACCTGGAGCATGAAACTCAGGTGGATCTAGAGCATGAAACTCAGGTGGATCTAGAGCATGAAACTCAGGTGGATCTAGAGCATGAACCTGCGGAGGACCTGGAGCATGGAACTCAGGCGGATCTGGAGCATGGAGCTGCGGAGGACCTGGAGCATGGAGCTCAGGTGGATCTGGAGAATAAAGCTGCGGAGAACCTGGAGCATGGAACTCAGGCCGATCTGGAGCATGGAGCTGCGGAGGACCTGGAGCATGGAACTCAGGTGGATCTGGAGCATGAAGCTGCGGAGGACCTGGAGCA
>CAIGQV010018201.1:8004736-8030037 GCA_903798115.1 Danio jaintianensis | reverse complement strand
GAGCAGTAAAAATAACCTTTTCTGTTTGGTCAAACTACTTATTTAAAATGAGTTGAAACAACACAATTAATAAAGTTTTTGAAACAACTTAATTGTTTTATGTTCAATCAGCTTAAATTTGTAAAAATGATTAAGTTAAACCTCGGGCCAGGAATCGAACTCTGGTCACCGTAAGCAACTCAGTGCTATATGTCGTGCATTTAACCATAGGTTATTAGGCAGGCAAATAGGCAGTAAAACACCATTTTTAAATAAAATAGAAATAAAAAGAGTGATATTTATGTAGTTTGAACGAAGTCTGATGTTTGAGAAAATTTTAAGGGGCCGCTAACTATATAAGTTTTCTATAACTATATCAATTTTCAACAATATCAAACCATAATCAAGTCTTTTTTTTTTTTTTTTACTTTTTATTAAAGTGTATCATAATAAATGTTCTATACTAGCGTGACCAAAAAAAATTAAGAAAACAACACTTAATAATATACAAATACAGTGAGTGCGATATATCTTCATTGTTGGACACTTATCGGCATATAGGGCTATTTATTTTGTATGGATTACATTTTTTCTCCATGACTTGTCAGATTTGTTTGACATTTTCAATAAATTGGGGTGTCACACCAAAGGGCAACAAAACTTAATTTTATAGTGGTTCCAAAAAAATTACATTTATAAAAATCCCTAAACAACAAAAACTTAAAAGTTTGCACATCATGGGCTTCGGTCAATTCAAATTTTCTGTGGAATTGCCGATTTAAAATCAGGATACAGTGTCACACCAGAGGACATCATTTACAGTGGCAAAATGCATCAAGTTTCTGTGTTTCTAGAAATATATGGATGAAAAAATGAAAATAGAAATAAAATAGAAGCTAGTGAAATTAGGCCTTTTTCATTTATAAGAGTTGTAATTTATTGAATAGGACAAATTTGAGATTGGGCTCAAAAATGTAAAAAAAAAATAATGTAAGAGCATTTTGTATAACAAAAGGTTCATGGAAGACATGGAAAACTGCATTTTAAATGATGATAATGCTAAATATTTAGATTTTTGTCATTTGTGACAGTGAAAACGCAACGTCATGTCAATAACCCATAAACACAGCACCAGGGATTGGCCAAATTATTGATCTGCAAAAATGATCTGGAGCATCTTTATTGTAAAAATGTACAGTAAAAGAAAGCCAGAAACATGAGCTGGTTTAATGGTTTTCCAGCAGCTAAAGCAGATTGAGTGTAGTTTGAGGCATCTGAGAGGAAATTGGAGTTCATCTGTTTTGAAATGACTGAACATTATCAGTGAAGAAAATAACCAAAGAAGGAATAAAAAAGGTACAGAAACATGGACAAAATATGAAGTGCACATACACTTAAATGTTGGTGGACAGCAAGTAACACAAAGAAATGAATGTAGAATTTTGAAGTAAAAAGGTTGAAAGAGTATTTTCATAATAACTGGCTTCATTTATAACTTTTTTTGAGTGTAAAACTGATATAAATAAAATGACATTTTTCCTTTATAAATCACCATTTGGGTGTGTATTACCCTTCACATTTGATAATCGGATTATATTCCTGGAGTGCAGCGTCTCATCGTTCACCTCAGATACTGAACGGAGTTTGTGATGGAGGCTTGTGCTGCGTTCAGGTTCAGACTGAGCCCTTGGAAGGCGCCAAAAAGAGAGTTGTCATTTTTGCTGGAGGTCTTGCTGTTTAGGTTTGTCCTCTGAACCGGTGACTGAAAACAAACAGAGATAAAAGTTAGCCTGCTATATATTCTGCTAATTCAGTGAATGTCCTTTCTATGTGACAGCAAATTGCAGAAAAGTACCTTGGCATAGCGGTGTGGACTTCTGTAATTCACCCTCATGGCGGCTCTTTCTGCATTCTTCTGTGCAAATGTGACTTGTCTGTGTTTCCTGTTTAAACAAAATATTAACAATTACATTAGAAGTAAAGCAATAAAAAGCAGATATTTCTATATTATAATCAGGGTTGGTAAGTTACTTCAAAAAGTAATTCATAACTTATTACATCATTAAAATTGTATTTAAATTACTTTTCTAATTAGTAACGTAATACAAAAAAAATCCACATGAAACGCATAGACAATAGATAATAAACTCTTAATTCTGTCAGTTTGTGTCAAACAGGACCTTTTAGTAATATTTAAAAAAAAAAGTAACACATATTTTGAACAACATGCGTATAAAAACCCTATTTAAAAATATTTCAAATGACATCATATTTCATTACATTTCTAAAAGATTTCATTGTTTCTTAAGCATGTTGTCAGATAAATCTATCTTTGGTTGAAAAATGTAATTATTATGAAAATTATAATAAATAATTACTGTGGTTCTCTGAATTTATACCATATATTTTCATTAACAATTCTCAATTCATATTTTTCTTCTTTAGTTGAAAAATGTAATTATTCTCTAATATATATTTTCATAACAAAAAATATAGTTACTTTTAAATATAGTTGCTTCTCTGAATTGATTTAGAGCAGGGGTGCCCAAACTCAGTCCTGGAGGGCCGGTGTCCTGCATAGTCTAGCTCCAACTTCCTTCAACACACCTGCCTGGAAGTTTCTAGTATATCTGGAAAGAGCTTGATTAGCTTGATGCAGGACACTGGGCCTCCAGGACCGAGTTTGGGCACCCCTGATTTAAACAGAATTGTTGAATTTTTGTTCAGCATTTAAGCATAATACAAGTAACTTTAATTAAATTACCTAAACATTAAAGTCAATCCCTTACTTTACTTTTTCAGTGGAAAAGTCATTTAATTACAGTAACTAGTTAGTTTGAAACTTAACGTTGGTTATAATATTGTTACTACTATTTTCGTTTTTGTATTCGGTTTATATTTAGCAGCAAGAATTTGGACACTACTATTATTTGTAAGTAAATGCACAAATTATCGCAAAAATAATGTGTTTTTGGCACCTTTCTCTGTGCAGTTCGGCTTGGTAAGTCCGTAGCCAGGATGAATCATGTGCGGTCGGACCGTAGCAGCAGGGGGCGCTCTTCCGGCGCACAGTCTTGCCTTTTCGGCTATAAGCGTCCTGATCTCCGGTCACGCAGCTGGTCAGCTGTCGGAGAGGCCCTCCAAGAGATTTCTTCACCACAGCACTCATCACTTCTTAACAGTAAACTTCTCTTCAACTCGGCGATACTGAAGAGCAAGAGCCAAGGTTGCTGGTATTTCAGTGTTTTCCTGCTTTCAAACAGTCCAGTCTCATAAGTGAATGCAAAGCTACAAAAACAGAAAGACGGGTAATTTTATAACAAACAACACTGTGGGAAAAACACTGTAGCTCTTTCATTTATTTCATAATTACATATACTTCAACGACACCGTATTCGCAACTAACATTTTTATAGGTTATCGAATTTATAAATGTATGCTTTTACTGACGATTAAATAATAGTGTAATAAACAGCAGTGATATTTCAGATCAAAATAAGCTTGTGGTGAGGAAGCAAGACTTTAAAATAAACAGTTAAAAACCTCAAACTACACACACAAAAAAAGACGTTTGCTGTTTGTTCAAGCTACTTATTTAAAATGAGCTGAAACAACACTATTCTTGAGTTTTGGGGGGACAACTTAATTGTTTTTTTGTTCAATCCACTTAAATTTGTACAAACGAATAAGTCAACTTAATTTCCTCATGTTGTCTTAACACAAGTCGATTGTGTGGAACCCAGCATTTTTTACAGTGTACACAAAAAATATGACGTTTGCCGTTTGTTCAAACTACTTATTTAAAATGAGCTGAAACAACACTATTCTTCAGGTTACTTATTTTGGGACAATCTTATGGTTTTATTTTCAATCCACTTAAATTTGTAAAAACGAATGAGTTAACGTAATTTCTTTATGCTGTCTTAACACAAATCCAGTGTGCGGAACCCAGCAATTTAAGAAAGACATTACGTTCTACCAGATATCAATTACGCCAATTACATTCTAATAAGCTATACGTATAACTTATTTATTATTCTTTAATTACATTATCCTGCTTCATATAAGCTATTTGTTATTATAGTAGAAAAAGTGGTTAACTAGTATTTTCTTGAACATATATATTAGCATTCAATATATATAATATAAAATATTTATCTATCCAATTAATGTTTATCATTTCTAGTCTGATATTGTGTCGTAATAACAAAACAACATTCACCACATTGAATACATATAATTGGTAAATTATATGATTTACTTTTGTATGTTATAGTATAATTGTATTGTATTGATTATCATTTCTTACTACAATGAGAGATTAAATCACATTTAATTAGGGTTATCAGCTGAAATATAACATATTTATCTATCTATCTATCTATCTATCTATCTATCTATCTATCTATCTATCTATGAATCATTGTATGCAATAAGAATACACAAGCACGTACCAGTAGTGAGAAGCTCTTCAGATGCTCATATCATGATCCAGGAATCTGCCGTATGTCCAGACTCACTCACTCACTCCCTCACAGTCTTTGCTCTGTCTCCAGCAGTCATCCTGAGCTACATGTTTTTAAACCGAGCTCCCTCCCCTCCTGCATCTGTGCTCAGCTAATTCCCAAATGACGTAATTGTTTATAATCGCATTAGTTTCACAGCCATGTGAGAGACAAGAAACCACTGACATGCTGCTGCTCAAACTGCAGCTATTTAGTGTCCAAAGTCGTCATTTCGTTTAGCGATTTCTTTTACAAACTGTTATTAATATTCAAAATCAGTTATTTTCAGTTATCATCACTCATTTGCATTGATCACAACATAATTCAGGCTAAAAATATATTATATTTTCTGTAGAAGTGTATTTTATTTCCATCATAAATCATTGTGTGACCAAAATATATGACTGAACTTCTGTTGCTAATATTTCCTATTTATAAAAGCCCTAAACAGTAATTTACTAACATTAAGTATGAATAATCTTCTAAAGCATTTATTAATTATAGTTCAACGTTTACTAACGCATTATTCAAATCCAAACTAATGTTATTTAACTTAAATAACATTAACAAAGATGAAGAAATACCATAATAAATGCATTACTAATTGTTTGTGCATGTTAGTAAATACATTCTCTAACGAACCATTTAAAAGTGTTACCCATTAAATTGTATCAAATTAACTTTTACCTTATAAAAATGTGCATCCATTAATCTTGCGTTAATTATGTGCCTGTACCGTGCTTTAAACTGATGGAACAATCTCCCAAAAGTAACGCAAGATTATAGAAATTGTCATTTTTCGCTCACTAATAAGATCTGAAGCACTGCAATTGTGTGCATTTCGATGAGAAAATGATTTGTCGTAAAAAGTTATTAAACCTAGTGACATTTATTTTTTAATAAATGCCAAAATTATGACCACTTTATCAAACCGAGCGCAGAATTTATTATAATTTTTTTTTTAATCATGGTCGATTAGTACAATTTGTGCTTTAGCAAATTACTTTTTATTTGTTAAGGTTTCAAATTGTCAACCCTGTTGCCACCAATATTTTTTTATGAAGGTAGACATAGATAGGTGATATAGAAGGTAGATGGAGTTGACAAATATACCTCTAAAGAAATATTTTAGTATAATTTTGTTAAACGGAATAAAGTAAGTAATTCGTGTTTGGCGGCCACTTACAGTATTTCCAATAAGACACAAAAATATTCTTTTTTTCTTCTTAATTTTCCTTTCTTTTCCCTCTTTCCTAACTTTTTGAAATGCAAAACGTATCTCCAATCATAGCATCGTCTATAGGTTTAAGAATATCTAGTATGATAAGTTTCCCAAATAGTCATTTCCCAAATATAGCAGCGGAAGGGCAAAAGCTGCTGTATGATGGTTGATCTTAACAGATTAAGGGTAAGATCTTTCTTTCCAACAGACGGCAGAAGGGAAAACAGATTGAGAAGGTTTACCGACAGCAAACATGTGAATGGAGTCAGTGCTGAAGGAATGACGCGACCAGGGCATTTTTAACATCAACAGCTGTTACACTGTTCAACCTAAAACAATCTGTTCATTCACAAATTGACTGAGGTTTTACACACACTAATGAATGAATTTAGTGCAGGTCAGTGACATTAAATAATAAATACTAAACTAGATAAATGAATAAATTTTTTTGAACTATGTTTCAGTGTACAGTCATTTCTTTAAATTAAATGAATCATGAAAACATACATCAATAAAGCTACAAGAATTAGGAGACCACTTTTAAATTCTCTGTTTCTCAAGGATTTTAAATGTATAGGCATGTGTTTGAGTAAAAAACAAAACTATTTCTATAAGTCTAAGATAAAAACGTTGTCATTTAAAAGCACGAATTGACAATTGGTCAAAAAATGTAATCAAAAAAAAGATGTCATGTGTTACGACATTTCTATTTATTTTCGGACAAAACAATACGAAATGTTTTAACATCAGAAGAGTAAACGACACCAACATTCCACCAATATTTGCTGAAAAACACAGACTGATTGAAAATTTGTGATTCAGACCATCTGTTTCTCTTTCTGAAATGGAAATCAGAATATTACATTTATAGAATAAAATTAATATTAACAATTTACTCAAACACACAACTAATAAATCCATATCTCTGTATGATAGATAGATCGATCGATAGATTAGATGGACAGAAAGAACAATAGAATGATAGAAAGGATAATAGAAAGAGATGGAACAATCGATAGATATAACGATAAAAAGAATGATAGACAGTATGGAGAGAAAAAAACAATAGAATAGATAAATCGATTGATAGAACGATAGACAGAATCATAGAATAATAGAATGATAAAATGATAAAAAAAAGATAGAAAGATAGAATAGAAAGAATGAAAAATAGAAAGAATGATTAGACAATAGAAAGAATATTAGAACAATAGAAAGAACAATAGATATAAAGATTGATCGAATAGATAAATCGATTGCCAGAACTACAGAACGATAGGTAGATAGAATGACAGAATGATAGATAGAACAATAGATAGAATCATAGAACAATAGAAGGAATAATAGAACGATAAGAAATGATAGAATAGAAAAAAATTATAGAATGATAGGACGATAAAAATGATAGAACGATAGAACAAAATTATAGAATGATAGAACAGAATGATAAAAACAAAGAATGATAGAACGATAGAAAGAATAGAATGATAGATAGAACAATAGAAAGAACAGATAAATCGATGATTAGAACGACAGAACGATAGGTAGATAGAATGACAGATAGATAGAACGACAGATAGATAGAACAACAGAAAGATGGCACAATAGCTAGAACGACAGATAGATAGAACAACAGGAAGATGGAACAATAGATAGAACGACAGATAGATATAACAACAGGAAGATGGAACAATAGATGGAATCATTGAACAATAGAAAATTATAGAACGACAGAAGAATAGATAGAACGATAGAAAAAATGCTAGAAGGATAGAAAGAATGATAGAACAGAATGATAGAATGCCAGAAGAACAGATAGAACGATAGATATATTTTTATTCGTGAAATATCTATGTGAACATTACTGCTGCTCATCAATGGTTGAAGTTGTCAGTGAGTTCAGTGATTTTCCTGCTCTTCAGCTAATATCCCATTAAAGCTGTGCGTTGGTTACATTTTACTCAGTTTGTGATGGAACAATAGGTCTGGAATCAGTAAATCACCGTATTAGATTAGGACTGCCAGTGCGCTTTCTAAATAAAGCTGGTCAGAGAAAAGGTGCTTGTAGAAGAGCTTTACTGTGATTGACTACAGTAAGCTGAGCTCTTTAAATCCGCTGGCCATCAACGAGGTAAAGAGGGCCAATGACAACAAAAACAACCCTAAAATACCGCATTTGTGTGGGGTTTATGCTAGTATTTCTTTTTCTTGTGTTTTTCTTTCATTACTTTGATGTGTTTTTTTTGCTTTTAGGCTCATTCTATATATTTAAAATCAACCCCTTTGCTGCATTATTATTGTAATGATGGATTTTATATGAAAATATTGATGGAATTAGTTGAAAATATTGTAAATGACTTTCTGCAGACACGCTGATCAGGTTTAACCACTTTTATAACAAATACATTTAGAAAAGGTTTGAAGATTGTATTAATACTAGCATATAAACTGTTGTTTGTGCGTTTACGATATGTAGAATTACTACAATGCAATTCATTTGATCAAATGTAAAACTGAAAGTGTGAAGGTTTTGTTAAAGTACTTGCAGTAAAACGTGATTTAACGCGGTTCATATTATTGTGATTGAGGAGGGTTTACACACAGCAAACGTGTGAATGGAGTCAGTGCTGAAAGAATGACGTGACAGGGTTTTTTTTAACATCAACAGCTGTTACACTGTTCAACCTAAAGCAATCTGTTCATTCACAAACTGACACTATCTGATGTAGTCTGAAAAAAAAGTACTATTGAATGTATTAAGTGTATGTGAGCAATGTTAAATAATACTTTTGACTTTGATGATGTTAAGAGAGCCCTTGGAAATTCTTTACATTTTATAGGTATGCGTTCGTAAAACAATTTTTGTGTGTTCTGTTCTGTAACCTACTGATGACATTTCTTCTGAATTTAAAGGGCACCTAGTTTACCCCTTTTTCCAGATTTAATACAAGTCTTTTGTGTCTCCAGAATGTGTCTGTAAAGTTTCAGCTCAAAACACCCATCAGATTATTTATTATACCTTTCAGAAGTTTGTAATTTTTAGCTCTGAGCATCTTGTAGCTGTTTTTGTGGACTGTTAATGCTAGTCCTCCCCGCCCACCGTTCCCATGTACCTGTCAGTGTGCCTCAATCTCCGCCCTCGGCTGCCTCAAATAACAGACAGACATGAAGGAAGCAGATATCACGTAACGTTTGTGATGAATATTACAGTAAGAACTTTCCCAATGATTATTTGATGTATTTGTTGTGGAGTTGCAACGATGAGTCATACACAATGTCGTTACAAAGTTCACACACACACACACACATACACAGACAGTGCACGCGTTTAGCTTTGCATTGTTTTTGCACGGCAAATGTGACATGATGCACATTAATATCCACTGCTGTATGGATATCCGTTATGTTAATGTACAAAATAAACCTGATTTAACGTCCACAACCCGGGATTGAAGCGTCTTCTTTTATAATTGAACTGACACGTGGCTGTGGTGATAAAGTAAAGCTGAAGTAAATCGCTGTAATTACAAACATGCACTGTTTTAAAAACGTGTTAAACTTGTAAAACTCCCTCTTGATCACATTTGATGATGATTGATGATCCTAGCGAACTGAACAGATCTTTTATTCCCGGTTGCTTTGTGCACGTCCTGTCTTGCTGATATGATTATACGCGTTACTACGGAGTCATGTTAATATGCAGCTGTCAATCAATTCGGTGGGCGGGGAAACCGCACTCCTACGTCAAGTTGTGGTCGGCCTCAAAATGGGAGGGATTTGGATGCTATTTTAATGTCAGGAAATTAAAAAAAAGAGACTTATTGTCTTTATATCACTCCAATATGACTGTGGACACACTTTACCTACACACAGTTCTGTCCAAACAGCTTAAAAAAGATGATTTTCATCATAGGTGCCCTTTAAAATAAAATTTGTCATTAAAGCATAAATTGACAATTGGTCAAATTACAAAAACGATGGAAAGATAGAAAGAACAGAACAATAGAAAGAATGATAAAACGATAGATAGAAAGAACAATAGATAAAATGATAGATAATACAATATAAAAAAATATATATAATGATAGAACAATACATAGATAAAACAATAGACGACAGACAATATCAGAAAAAATGATAGAAAGATTGATTGAACAATAGAAAAGAATGATAGAACAAATGATAGACAGATAGATCTTTTTTTCTATAAAATCTACCATTAAAGCACAAATTGACAATTGATCAAACGACCTAATTTAACACAGTTTAGAATTTTTTTTCCTATGAGCGCATATAATTACTGAAAATATTTAATTAGTGTATGTTTGTTTCTATAACTATTATTTTCATTTATAGCGCTTTATTTTTGCATCTCGTTTAAATACACTATGAACAGCAGCTACGCTAATTATTTTCTTTATTCTTTATTTCCACCTGGGGATACTTATCCCGAGGCCTCTAGAGATTATGCAGCACCATTGATGCGATCCAAGACCTGTGAAGAAATGATGCCAAGGTATCCATAATCCTGGACCAGGCCGTATCCTGAGTTGATGCTGTGGTGGTCATGGAGGAGCGGAGAGCGTGAAAGACCACTGTGACAGACAAGCCTCCGCATTAATCCTATGGGCAAGCCTGACCACCCGCCGGTGACCTACTCACACCTGCAGCTTCTCCACATCCAGCGTTCTCCAGCCTCTGGTGCCTAGACTGCAGCTCTGCACAAGAAGTTTGACCAGAGGAGATGGTCGTGCCCAACCGAGCCTGGTTTCTCTCTAGGTTTTTTCCCTTCACTTAGTCAATTGGTGAAGTTTGTTCCTCACCACTGGCTTGCTTGGTTTGGGACTTGTGGAGCTGTGCACCGATGGATTTGCTCTTCAGTGTTTGGACTTTCAGCAGTGAAATTTAAACCACACTGAACTAAATTTAACAACTTCAACTCTGAAAACTGGACTGACACATTTTCAATTTATTAGAACTTCTATGTTAAGCTGCTTTGACACAATCTACATTGTAAAAGTGCTATAGAAATAAACAAATTGAATTTTAAAAACTTCAACTTAGAATCAATAAAAAAAAATCTATACTATACAGGAGGCAATATGAAATGTTACATTTTGAAAATGTAAAAAAAGAATAATGGTTGAAATGAAATATTAAGATTGCAAGGAAAAAGATGTTCAGATAAACTCCACATTTTACTAGTTAAAAAAAAGAAAAAGAAAAAAATTTATACTATATATAAAAAAAATACATAAAAGATTGCAGGGTGCAAATCCCACATTTCCTTGAGTAGTAAAGCTTTATAACTGAAGATTTAACACACTACTTGACAAAAGTCTTGTCGTTGATCCCAGTTGTAAGAGCAACAAATAATAACTTGACTTCTAGTTGATCATTTGGAAAAGTGGCAGACGGTCGATTTTTCTGATGAATCATCTGTTGAACTGCATCCCAATCATCACAAATACTGCAGAAGACCTATTGGAACCCACATGGACCCAAGATTCTTACAGAAATCAGTCAAGTTTGGTAAAGGAAAAATCATGGTTTGGGGTTACATTCAGTATGGGGGCGTACAAGAGATCTGAAGAGTGGATGGCAACATCAACAGCCTGATGTATCAAGACATTTGTGCTGCCCATTACATTACAAACCACAGGAGAGGGCAAACTCTTAGGCAGGATAGCACTCCTTCTCATACTTCAGCCTCCACATCAAAGTTAATGAAAGCAAAGAGGGTCAAGGTGCTCCAGGATTGGCCTGCCCAGTCACCAGACATGAACATTATTGAGCATGTCTGGGGTAAGTTGAAGGAGGAGGCATTGAAGATGAATCCAAAGAATCTTGATGAACTCTGGGAGTCCTGCAAGAACACTTTCTTTGCCATTCCAGATGACTTTATGAATAAGTTATTTGAATCATTGCAGAGATGTATGGATGCAGTCCTCCAAGCTCATGGGAGTCATACACAATATTAATTCTTTCTCCACTGCACCATGACTTTATATTCTATACTGGACATTATTTCTGTTAAGTGACATTTTATTTTGAGAAAATAAGCATAATCTAGAGGCCTTTGCCTTTCATATAAGCCACTTCTGATACCAAATGATCAACTAGAAGTCAAGTTATTATTTGTTGTTCCTAAAACTTGGATAGGCGACAAGACTTTTGTCAGTTAATGTAGATGTGTACATTTTTATATTTCTTTAAACACGTTTTTATAAAATCAGCTTAAATCACTGCACTAATACTTAAGTGCCACAATTCGCACACACAGTCAATATAGAAATGACATGACAAGAACGCTGTGATTGTAAAAACATTTTGCCTGTATAACCGCTGTGAAAACCCATTCACAGCAAGCACACAGACAGCCCCTTTATTCTATAGTCACAACATATATTTATTCATATTTACACATATTTATACAATCCGATCCATACAAAGACACAAAAAGAGATGTAGGGTTATCTAAATAAATACTGTAAACGTGTGCTGAGGGACGCTCTCTTACTTGGTTTGAAGTCAACTGAATACAAATGTTGTCGTAATGCATTTTTGATTTTTCAGCTGATCGCTAAAAATGCGCAAAACGTATTTGCCCCGATCCCTCAGCTGTAACAGCGATACTCATTTCGTCAGTTATTTTCAAAAATGGAGTGTTAAGTTAATGCTTAAATTGGCCAAATTGGCTGGAAGAACTGAAACTCATTCCCATCCCCCGTCCAATCAGTCACGTCCAAAATGACGGTTTTCTGGAATCTTCACATTTTCATTCTTGACATGGAGCTGTCCTCACATTATGGAAGGATGACGGAAAACTCATGGCTTTATTTTCTCTTGCTCTATAAAACGAATGTCAGTCCAGCTCCATGTAATCCTGTCGGCATGCGAGTCTTGTTTTTTGGCATTGGTTGAAGATGAGAGTCAGTGTCACCGGCTGATGTCACGGTTTGCCTCCCAGCTCTTACCTGCGCTCAGTTCGCTGCTGCTGACGCCGCTCTGGAAAAAGGGGTGCCTGAGAGCCGCGGCGAGAGTCAGACGCTTCGACGGCTCGTACTCCAGCATGGCCTCGATCAGGTCGAAGAGCTGGTGATGCTCCTCAGCTTCAGACAGAAGATATCGCTGAGAGAAAGAGAGGGTGAAGATCAGTACAGTTGATGGCAAAATTATTAGCCCTCCTGTGAATTGTTTTTCTTTTTCAAATACTTCCCAAATTATGTTTAACAGCGCATGGGATTTTTCACAGTATTTCCAATAATATTTTTTCTTCTGTAGAAAGTCTTATTTGTTTTATTTTGGCTAGAATAAATGCAGTTTTTTATTTAAAAAAATATTAATTTTAGAGTCAATATTATTAGCCCTCTTCAGCAATATTTTTTCAGATTGTCTACAGAACAAACCATCGTTATACAATGACTTGCCTAATTACCCTAACTTGCCTAATTAACCTAGTTAAACCTTTAAATTGCACTTTAAGGTGAATACTAGTATCTTGAAAAATATCTAGGGAAATATTATGTATTGTCATCATGGCAAAGATTAAAGAAATCAGTTATTAGAAATTAGGGCAAATAATTCTGACTTCAACTGTACACGGCTGACCACATTCAAATATAAAATCAACAACAAATTTCAAAATCACCGTTTACTATTACAGTGGATTAACCATTACATTTCCAGGCCAACTGCAGTCATTTAAATGTGTTAATGACTCTTTAAATAATGTAATTAACTAATAATTAGTTAGGTATGCACTACATTTTTGGCCATGGAAGGTTTTTGGACAAAAAAAAAAAAAAAAGGGAAAAACAGCCGAAAATATGAGCCAAAAAACAAAAGAGGCTATGGTGTGCTAATCCTCTGTGTTCAATGGTTTCACTCTCCCTCCAGCTGTAGTTACTGCAACGTTGACTAGCTTTCACCTTTAATATTCTGCTCTGTGGATATTACCACATATTTCTATGTAGTATACTTGTTCCGGGTGTTTGCAATAATGCTACTGTGCGGTCACGGCAATATTGGTAAAATGATGCCTCTCGACTGTCAAAAATGAGATTTTACAGTCAATAAAATGTGATTATACTGTTTTTAAATAAAACAAAAAGTCATTGAATTACTTTACAAAATTCATGTCTATTATGTTTACTAAGGCTGCATTTAGTTGAAAAATGGAGTGAAAAATTACAATAAAAAAAAAAAACATCTAAAAAGTTATTTTATTTGAAATAAAAATGATTACTTGTGCAATCAAACGTAGCAGTTACAAATTGTATAATGTTTCTGTTTCATAAACGCTGTTCACTAAACCTCCTACTCACCAAAGAATCCTTAAATGTAGCAGCAACATTATAAAGCAAAAACTTTAATATTGATAAGTACAATTATTGACAACCAATAACAGAGCACGTAATTAGCATATTGAAATTATTTCAGAGAGATCAAACTGGAATAAAGAATAAAAATTGTTTAAATATCAGTTAAAAATATTACTAATTTTAGTGTATTCATCCTTGATTATCACAAGAGCAAAAAATAAATAAATTATTAATCCTTCTAAAATTGCACATTTTACACTAGCTAGGAGATTTAAATATAAAGCCTCAATTCAGTGTTATTTACCCGCAAAGGTTTGCAGTTTTCTCTGACGTATCTTCCTGCTGAAGAGTTCTCATCCCAGTCCAAGCGCCCTCTATAAAAGTACTTCTGTTTCCTGTAGAGATAATAAACGATCATTTCAGTATGCAAACATGAATGACAAGGAAACTAAACTTTGAAAGCAGGCTTAAAAACGATCAATTATGAGTTGTAAAAATGCACCTAGTTTTCCGAATCATTCGGGAAGGAACAGGGCCCAGAATTCTCTCCATCATAGCTAAATGCTCCCGATTATCATGAGTCTGTGAAGCAGAAAAACAATCAAATTATAAAATGCAAGGACATTACATACAGTAGTCAACATTTGAAGTGGATCAAACCCTTTCATCTAAGTTGTCCTAAAACTACTAGCAACACCCATTCTTGTCTTAGGACAATTTTGAAAAACATTTTTTATCAACTTCAAATGGGTTAGTTAAAAAAAAAAAGCCCTGTTCACACAGACAAGGACATTCTGGAATTTTTCCGGAAAGGACCATTCACACAACCATTCCAAAATACCGGTAAATTCTGACATCATTAACCATAAATGAGCTCTAAACGGTTGAGCTTGTATACATAAAGGGAGTCACGCGGTTGATGGTTTCACTTTAATTTAAATCGTTAGCATTCATGTAGCTGCTTTTGTCCCAGAGACAGACCAAATAACAATAGAGAAAAAAAAATAAAAAGAATGCTACCATCCAAAAGCAGAGGCGCTAACTGCAGCTAGAAACAGCTTCGTTTGCACATTTGACTACATTACAAATGCTGATGATTTGAAGGAACACTTTCGCATGTCGAGATGTAAATTTGAGTGTGTGCTGCAGCTTTAACGAAAGTCTACCGGTGTTGTAGGTTACTCAAATCTGACTCACAGGAGCGCTACTTCATCTGAATGTTCTGATTGGCTGGAGTAGACGTCTCATGTCAACGCGCTCTTTGCTGTCAATTTCAGTTTAGTTTTAGTTCTTTTTTGATAATATTTTGATCATTTTTATTTCTGATTTAGATTTTTACATTTGCTGTAAATTTGGAGTTTAATTGTAGTAAAAAAAAAAATTGATACTAGTTTAATATCTTATTTTCGATTTAGTTAGATTTGCTGTTAATTTCATTTACTTTGTTTCATTAATGGTTCTGTTAGTTTAGTTTTTGTTTTGTGAACACATCTAAATTTAGTTGATATTTAGTTTTAATAATTCTGGTTTATCAGAGTTAACAAAACCCTTCCAGTGTCGACCAATGCAAATGGTAATGTCTGCCTTAGCTTACATTAACTCTTGTGCAAACTTTTTTAGTAACAAAAATAACAATACTTTGAACAAACACTGAAATCAAAACCACACAAACGCAACTTAAATGAATAAAAGTAAACAGTGTGAAAAACTCCAAACAAGTCCAGACAAACTTCTTCATATTTAAAAAAATATATATATAAATATATATATATGTATGCATGTATGTATGAATGTAGTTAAATAAGTCTAGTTTACATTTTTTGGCAAGAAGAAAATGTCAGGTCAGATTTTCTGCAACATTATAAATATTAATTCATTATTAATTCTGCAAACTATTATTATTTCTGCCAATAATTATTTTCAGTTAGTCTTTCAGCGACTGTTGTTCGCTTCATTTTTTATTTAATTGTGAATTTATTTTATTTCAGATAACAAAAAGTTTTTTTGGACCAATAGTTTTAGTGTTCGTGTACTAAAATTACCTTGGCGTGTGTGTGCATATGAGAGAGAGCATTAGTGAGAGCATGTGAGGTCAGAGGGTGAGCCGCAGGTGTTTGGCTTCAGTGTGTGTGCGTACATGAACACCTGTGACCTCTTGCTCAGTCAAACTGATCTTAAGCTGCTTACTGAACACAAACAAGAGTGGCTGTGCGGAGGAGCTGCTGTCATGACTGAGATGGTGTACCTGGAAGAGGGTGAAGCCGAGGTAGTACTCGAAGAGGATGGAGCCTATACTCCATACGTCACACGGCTGACTCCAGCCCAGTTCTACAATAAAAAAAAATTAAAAAAAAAAAAAAAAATGCTTTGAGTTGTGGAATCGAGGGAAACACATTTTCAAACATTTGCTTTTCAAAATCTGTGAAGGAATTCATTCATTCATCAAATGTATTTGAAGCAAATACATTTATGACATTGGAAACACTAATAAAAAGAATGGCAAAAAAAAGAATAGCATTGACAACTTTAAGAGGAAGAAACTAGATGAGTAAACGTCGACAACAAGCTTTGATGATGGTTTGACAAAACAGGGTGCAGTACTTTTTAGGGCTGCAAAATATATGTGAATCTGCAATAGTTACATCGCCAGATCTGCAATGTAGAGTGTTTCTATCAGTGGGTCCAAAAATCGCATACGTGAAATCAAGGGGTGTAACGGTACACTACAGTCATGGTTCGATGCATCTCATGTTTTCAGACACAAAGATGCATTCTTTGTGAATGGCTGCTAAGTTGTCGTGGTCTTTTCTGTGTGACTCCAGTGACCGGACTGGCATATCTGGACTGACTGTATTCGTCGTGGGAGCATGTGAACGAACAGTCACGGTTAGGGAAGAATACATGGATCAGTACACCCCTAGTGAAATCACATTTGTAAAAAAAAAGGTGAGAGCCAAGTAGTAGATCCTAATTCATAGTATTTTTTTAAAACTGCAGGCAAAAAACACCCACATAACATGCTACTTCTGGCAAGATTCTAAAGTGTGCATCCAATGGACAACATATGCCATGAGGGCACACGAGAGAATTTATGAATGGGAATAAGCGGGTAGGTCATATGATAATGACAACATGTCGAATCTAGTACACCTGAATTACATTCATATTACTCATATTCATACTAGTACCTTGCTTTAGAATAATTTTGTGTGTTGCTAGCATATCCCAGTCTGGTTGTTAATATTGTCTAGTGATAGATATCTAGCCAAGTAACTATATAGATGATTCTAAAGGTCCTGAACTGGACGGAAGCAGGTTAAAAACTTTGCAAGAGTTGGTGTTTGAAGATTTTGCCATTCTCAAGTGAAATATGAGATCTACTTTATTATAGTTTACAAATACCCTAAATATGGTCAATTAGGAAATGTTTCTTGAAACAATCAGCATATTAGAAAAATTCATGTGGAGTAATGATGCTGAAAACTTGCAAAATATTACAACAGAAAAGTTTTTATTGGGTTTTATTAAAGTAAATGCAGCTTTGGTGAGCGTAGATAAATGGCTTAATGCATTTTTAGAAATTGCACAGACCCTAAAGCTTTGAATGAACATCTACAGATAAATAATCATTAGATTATTTCTATTTACCACAGCAACATTCAGCAAATTTCCTAACAGATTAAGGGTGGGTAGCGGCTTTTATGGCAACCAACCTTACGTTGGGGGATTCCCTGCAGTCTGCTGAATGAAGTCACTGCAGTCTCCAGCTGACTCTAATTAAATTCCATGTGGTGGAAAGGAAGAAGCTAATCTGATGTGTTGCTGCAGTGATTAACTCACTCACATGCTTTAACAAGTCTCACTTTACATTTATAAATAGAACATAGTTCAAATCGTTTTTTTCTTTAAAAGAAAAAAAAAAAAGTTGTTGGGTCAACCACATGGCACCACATTGTTCTTACCTAAAATAACTTCAGGAGCTCTGTAGTGTCTGGTGGAAACAATGGTGCTGTGGTGCTCGTGGTCAAAGGTAGCGCTGCCAAAATCAACCACTCTCACTGCTGTGTTCTTCACAGTTCGCTCATCTCGCTTCTAACTCGGAGAAAGACAGGGATTGTCCATTCATATGCATTTCCTTAAATTTATATGCAACTAATGTATTGTTACTGCACACCAAAAATCTATTCAAAACGCAATGTCATCACCTTCTCCACATTATATGTGACTGTGTAGTCAGAGTTCACAAATAGGATGTTTTCTGGTTTCAGGTCTGTGTGAGTCAGTTTGTTTTCATGCAAAACTGAAAAGGAGGAGAAACGGATCACAATTAGCAAATTGACAAACACTGTGAGCTGTAGTACTGGCCCTTCAAGACACAAAAAATACCTGCTTTATTTGGGGAGAATATATATTTTATTTAATGTTACTTACATTTGACAGCCAGGCAGACCTGGTAGGCCATATGACGGACTTGGTTGATGGAGTACGGCAGGTAATTGTTTTCTTTGAGGAAATCAAAAGTGCTGAGAGCCAAGAGTTCGAAACTGATACACATATGGCCATGGTAATCAAACCAGTCAAACATCTGCACACACAGACTAAGAAACGAGAAAGAGAGAGAAAAAAACAACAACAAGTTATCAGTTTATTTGGTCTATCTTGAAGTTGACACCAACAAGAAAGGCATGCAATGGTTCAAAACATGCTAAGCTGTGGTAATTATGGAAAAAAGCTGAAGCTAACTCACTTCTTATTCTCAGGATCCTTTTCGTTGATTTTTTCCAGTACGTTGATCTCCAGGCGGGCAGCCTCTTTGTACTTCTCCACATTTTTGATGATCTTCAGAGCGACGTGTGCTCCACCCCTGAACCAATAAGAGAAGCAAGTGTTTAAACGTTGCAGATTTTACTTCTGTTTTGTTTTTCAATTTTGCAGTTCACAAATAAATTGAAATTTAAAAACTTGAAAACCTCAATATTTGGTGATTTTTTATTTTTTTTAGAAATGGAAATCACTGGAAACATTAACAGAAAATTACTTGCTTTGTGTTTAAAAATAACTTGGACAGTAATTATATTAATTTCTGTTATAAAACTTAATTATCATTGGCTAAAAATGGTCGATACAGTGCAATAAAAACCTTACGATGATCCTTATTTTGTTGTATATGATCTCACAAGAAACATAAGCCTGTTGCCTTTCTTTTTGCCTATTTAAATATTTCCTATTTAAATAATTATATACCAGCTTAACTAGACAGATATTTGAACAGCCAAGCAACACTTTTTTTTTGTTTGTTTGACTTTCGCACCATGCTGGTTTCGCAATGAAGCAGCTGATTGGTTGCCAAGGTATGACGCTCACCTGCGATGATCAATACATTGCATCACCCTCCCGAAGGTGCCCTCGCCCAAAGTGCTGACAATCTCATCTAATAGACAAGTACAGGGAGAAAGAAGTAGAGAAAGGGGAGGGGGAAATTTAAAGAAAGCAATTAGACAATGCATTTAAAGGGAATAAAATTCTAAAGATTTCCTTAAAAATGACCATTTTAACAGTAACTGTGACTATCTATTCAAGTTAACCTAAAAAGAAAATCAGGCGAGTGTTAATATGCACACAGCCGATGAAAGGAATAGGGTAAACTGCACTTTTTTTTCCATCAATAAAGCCTGCACTTTCTAAAAAAAAATTTAATTAAAAAAAATCTGACGAACAATTATAAGGAGAGTTTGTTAGATTTAAAAAATGGATTTAAGACTACAGGACTGTTTTAAGCGAACACAAAAAGTAAAAAAAGGCTATGTCTATGAAAAAATGGATGTATTCTAAACGTCACACAGCAAACAAATCCTTAAATCTAAATGACTGACAGCATACGATGTTGGGGCGATGTCAATCTTGATGTAGCCAAATGGTCCAACAAGACCATAATAAAAATGGCACTTTTATGGAGACTCGGTAATGTCAAGATAAAAAAATAAAGGGATCATAATTCTACACAGCAACACAATCAGCCCATCCCCACTGAAAAGAATAAATAAAGGAGCGACTAAAGACATGTTAGACATGCCTTCCCCCATCGCCTGTGCCGGCAAAAGGGGAGAACATTCATCATCATCATCATCACCACCATCATCATCATCATCATGACCTCCTGCCCTCCCCTGTGTGTGTCTGCTGTGTGCTGGTACTGATAGGGAGAAAGGTTACGATATAGGAGTAGAGGAGTAGTAGTAGTGGCAGTGTGTACATCTCTCTTGCAGGACGTCGCCACTCCGACAGATCAGGTGACCCTCCTCGTCGTCCCTCACACACAGTGCCCTCGTCCCGCTGTCACTCCGCTGCTTGGGCCACAGGTCAGAGGTCAGGAGGAGGGGGGAGCGGGAGAGTGCAGGGGGGCAGCCATAGCCACGGTGACGAAGATGAGCAGTGTTGTAGTTGTTGTTGTAGGTAGGTTTGGTGGTCATGGGGCGATTCGTATGACACCACGTGATGAGATATATATAACGATAGGGATATAGTGCAAGGGATCAAGTCAAAGATAACATTTTACCCCTCCCTTCTTGCTTGCTTACATTCTCCCCACTCATTCCTCTGCCTAGCAACCCTGACAAGAAGTCACAAAAAAAAAAAGCAACCTGCATCAACATTTACCCAAGAGCACATGAGTAAAGGCATAGCTAATTCACAACCATCAATCCATAAAACAGAAACAGGTTGCTCTAGTGTGGGAGATTGGAAGTCAAATTAAAGAGCTACAATTATGAGTAACTTTTTTTAACATCTAAACTGTGTGATAAGAGTTTTATAGATGTGTAGATAGAGAATGGATGAGATTTATGAATTAATTAAAGAGGCTCTAGCAACAAAAGCATTTACTATTCATGTTTAGATTAAAATCTACTGTGATTAATGTGAGCCTCACATTAATTTATGTTAAACATAAGGCCAATTCCATAATAAAACATTGAAAGCCAACATATGGACTATCACTATTTAAAAAAAGACAAAACATCAACAAAAAGAAGAACATAAAACAAAGGAGTTCATACTTACCAAATCCTGGGGCTGTGGAAAAGAACAGCATTATGGGGAAAGAGAGACAGGAGCTAGTAGAGGTGGAGATAGAAGAAGGGATTTGGGGAGGGAAAGAGCAGGCTTGGGTATTGAAGTACTCACCGAGGAGGATGCGCTATAGGACCTGGTTCTACGCCGCCTTCGTTTGTGCTTACGCCTGCTGCCTTTCCTCCGGTATGAGTCCTCACGGTCCCGGTTGCGTCCCCGGCGGAAGTCGTAGCTGGGCGAGGCGTCGCGAGAGTAGTAGTTGCTCGGCGTCCGGTGATCCCTGTCCCGTTCCCTGCTGTGGTCCAGGCGCCGGTAGCTCTCGTCATAGTGTCTGTCGTATGGCCTGCGGTCTGAAGAACGGTTGTCGTAGCTGAGGAGAAGATGAGAGAGCTCTGAAACCAGATGCAACTCTGATAAAATGCTAAACTTCTAATTAGTTGCGGATCAGGTATAGCAGACAACAAAGTTTGCAATACAATTTAAATGAAGTCATTAAACATTAAAGTTATCCGACTTCAGTTTACAGTACAACTAGACTATTGAGTTTGGTGGTTAGGACAGACAGCAATCTTATTAGTCTAAAAATCTGCCCAATTATTGTCAGCGTCATTTTTGAGCACTATAATTAAAAACTGGTGAAGCAGGCTGTTGTTTTTCCAGCATAATATACCATATATAACATACCTCCTGGATCTGGCATAGCCAGTGTCCTGTCTGTGTCCTCTCGCTCTCCTCTCACGTTCACTGCTGGAGGAGAAGGTTGGAGAGCGGCGATGTCGAGGTTTTCTTCCTCGATCTCTGTCTCTGTCTCTGTCCCGCTCTCTATAGCGATCTTGGTAGCTGCTGCGGCTGGCCCTCTCCGAGGACGGATACCGCCTGGAGTGTGGCATCTGCTTGAGTTTAAAAAATAATAATAATAATAAATAAATAAAAATGTAAATACATTTTTTTCAAAAAGCAAGAGGAAAATGTAAAACATAGTTATGTTTAAACAACATCTTTGTCTAAACAAAACGTATAGACTTTTTTTAAAAATAAATTTAAGCATTTCAATTGGTTCAGCAGCGAAAATCTTGTTCTCGGATGAGTCCACATTCACCATCTTTTTCACATCTGAGAGAGTTACGGTGTGGAGAAGCCCCAAAGAAGCATACCACCCAGACTATTGCATGCACAGAGTGAAGCATGGGGGTGGATCAGTAATTTTTTGGGCTGCAATATCATGGTATTCCCTAGGCACAGTTGTGCACAGTCACTAAATCTAAATATTATTAAGCCACTTTGGGGTGTTTTGGAGGAGCAAATGAGGAAACATTTTTCTTCCACCAGCATCACGTAGTGACCTGGCCACTATTCTGCAAGAAGAATGGTTCAAAATCCCTCGGGCCACTGTGCAGGACTTGTATCTGTCATTCCAATGATGAATTGATGCTGTATTGGCCGCAAAAGGAGGCCCTACACCATATTAATGAATCATTGTGGTCTAAAACCAGGCGTTTCAGTTTCTTTGTCAAACCCCTGTATACCATCCATTAATTCATTTTCTTTTCGGCTTAGTCCCTTTATTAATCAGGGGTCGCCACAGCGGAATGAACCGCCAACTTATCCAGCATATGCCCTTCCAGCTGCAACCCATCACTGGGAAACATCCATACACTCTCATTCATACACTACGGACAATTTAGCTTACCCAATTCACCTGTACCGCATGTCTTTGGACTTGTGGGGGAAACCGGAGCACCCGGAGGAAACCCACACGAACACGGGGAGAACATGCAAAGTCCACACAGAAATGCCAACTGACCCAGCCGAGGCTTGAACCAGCAACCTTCCTGCTGTGAGGCGATTGTGCTACCCACTGCGCCACCGTGATGGCCACCCATGTATATATACACTGTAAAATAATTTTTTAATGTCTATTTACTTTTCACTCACCCTGTAAATAACACATCTAATTATATTTAGGGGTCTTTATACATGTTTATAAGGCCCAGGCATACATGATTATTGCGTACCTGTGATATAAGTTGTTCTTGAATGTTTTCGTAGATTTTGAATAAATTTTAGTACAAAAGTTTAGATGAATCATTATTTGTTCGTGAAAACGCACATTGCATGCATAAATCTGTTTGCACACATGCTTAGTGAATGAGACCCATAGTGATGATGTATTAAAAAAAGTAGTTATTTTAAATCTTTATAGCTTGTCAATGTCCTTCAAAACGCTAGGTTTTACCCTTTAAAAAATAGGTTTTTAATCATTTAAAATATAACATGTTGTATCATAAATTCCATATTTTAATGTATAGGTGAGAACAAGCATGTTGTTTTAGGTTTAAATCAATATATTAGTTATGCATAATGATGTTAGAATGTCAAAATATGAGTGAAATAATGTTACATTTTCACAAGTAACGAGAAACATAAAAGTTAAATGTTGTAAACACCAACATGGGACATCTTATTAATTCTATATTTTAAGAATAAACAATATTTTCAAGCTAATATATGAAAAATAATCTAGGCCTGTCATTCAAGGGATGGTTTACCAAAAAAAGGAAAATTTACTTGCACTCAAGTGGTTCCAAACCTTTATGAGTTTCTTCCTTCTGAAAACAAAATATTTTGAAGAAAGCTGAAAACTTGTAACCATTGACTTTCATAGTGGGGAAAAAAAACAAATGCCAAGAAAGTCAATGGTTTGGAACAAGTGAAGGGTGTGTAAATGATGACAGGATTTTCAATTTGAGGTGAACTAGCCCTTTAACAGAAACAACCAGCATAAAGGGGGGGGGGGGGGGGGATTCAATCATCTTCTGTCTTTTTACACTATTATTCAATTTGGGACAAGTGTGACATTTGTGGGGAGTTATTTGGGACATGTGTTAAAACAGGTGTTAAGATGACTCTTTGGAGCACAGGCTAAGACATTAGCATGAGAAAGTTTGAGATTTCAATTAAAACAAAAAAAACACCACCACATTACTATTTATAATTGTTTTTGCATAGATGGCACTTTGTTACTGTCATGCAGTGTTAAACTGAAAAAAAAGAGCACTCAGGTCTGCATGGAAACCATTATTGAAAACTACACATCAAAAATATTATACAGACCAGTCTTTGATTTTATCAGGGCATTTAAACACGTTAGTAAAGCTTTAGAAAATAAATTTCGAGTTAAGAAAAGAAAAATTAATTCGATTATTTAAAAATAAACATTTACCCGGACCAGAGGGGGATTTTAAACTAAGAATTCAAACAAATAATCTGAAAGCTGGAAGACATGCAGTACTTCGAGATGAAGTGAAACGAGTGAAATTCAGCCGCAAACTATATCAAGTCCCAGTTATTCGAGCACACATCTATATTTAGCCTAGAAACCGCAGGCCCAGTGGTAACACACAAGAAAATACTCATTAACTCGTAAATAACGATATTTAAAAAAAATCTGACGTGTAATAACATGTAGAAGTGTTTTCTGCGAATTATGACAAATACAAATTCTGCTGTAAAGACAAAGTAAGCTAACCTACTAACGCTAGCTTAACTTGTTATTTCTAATCACCATTTTTATGCAATTTAACGTAAAGTCGCCATATATCAGTCGCTTCTATAGCACAAATGTGAACTATCGTTTGTGGTGCAAATACGACGCATAAGATGATGTCGCAACGTTTGAAAACGGCAGCTAAATGTGAACGTTTTTCTAGCCGAGTAGCTGCTATCCTCGTCGACGGCCATTTTGAGATCTTCTAATCTTCAACGGGCCGTTTCTCTAAAACGCTCCTGAATATTTGAAGAGGGAAAGTGACAGACAGTAAAATAATGATTCGTAATCACCGTTTTAGCAGCCAGCCCTGTCCGTTTATCCCAAAGAAAATCCGTGTTGACGCTTCGGATCCCAAATTCTCACTCAAGTCTAATTAAACGGTGAAGAAGAAAAAACACTTCCGGCCCCTCCTCCTGACTCGACTTTATATATATACGCGCGCGCGTATCACTTTCAACCTGAACTCCAACAGTATAAACAGTCTCACGAGTTATACTATTATCTGCAAATTATTATCATGCTAACAACATACTAATTCATGCTAGCATCAAATTAAAACTAATTCAAAATAAAAGCTAATTCATACTAAGTTAATTTTATCTATCTATCTATCTATCTATCTATCTATCTATCTATCTATCTATCTATCTATC
>CAIGQV010018201.1:7845174-8004726 GCA_903798115.1 Danio jaintianensis | reverse complement strand
ATCTATCTATCTATCTATCTATCTATCTATCTATCTATCTATCTATCCTTTTTCAAACTGTTTTAAACTAAATAAACTATTACCAACAGGCTTTCTCAAGCCAGCCTCAAAGTTTGTCTCGACAATCTAGTTTTAATGTACTCCTCTATTATTATTATTTTCTACTTTTAATATTACGTACTAATGACAGTTCAAATTGTATGTTTCTTATTTTTGCTGATATACACAAAACCTTAAACGTGAACACCAAACTTATTTATTCTATAATAGTAATTCGGAAATAAGTGTTGGGGGTAACGCATTAGAAGTAAAGTGAGTTACTTAATAACATTACTTTTCTAAGTAACGAGTAAAGTAACGCATTATTTTAAAAAAAAAAAAGTAATAATATTTGAGTTACTTTTTTTGAAAATATAATGCGATTTACTTTTTAGTTTAACTAATTAGCTTTTAAAAACTAAATTGCTTAATTAAAATTAAAGTATTCACAATGAATCACGGCAGCTGGAAGGGCATCCGCTGCGTAAAACATGTGCTGGATAAGTTGGCGGTTCATTCCGCTGTGGCGACCCCAGATTAATAAAGGGACTAAGCCGAAAAGAAAATGAGTGAATAAACAATGAATCACGCTGTCAATGAGATAATGTGTTCATTATTTTGAACGCTTTGAAGAAAAGGAAAAGGGGATTGTCTCAATGGACAGTGATTTTACCTAATATAGCTCTGGGGTAAGGAGATTCTCATAACAGTATCCTAAAATATTATTTTTGATGTTTTTTTAAATACAAAACTTTGTCAGACTTGCATTGAATTTTTTTCTTGCATAACAGCATGATAAATACTCCTTACAAAAAGACAAAGACATACAAAAACATTTTACACTGACCTTATTCAGCTCCAAGACAGCCTGATGTACAAATGACTTGTTTAATTTCACTTTATTCAAACTTGGGACTCTAAATCGACGGTTAGACTTTAATGGTATAAATTCATGATTCAACACATGACTAGGGTTCGAAATGATGTTCATTGCCAGCCTTGTGAGGTTCTTGTAATATAAACGGTCATAAAATTTTTCAAGAGGCTTTCCTACTACCTTTGAACAGATTTTTATAGATAGATTTTTATTTTTATAATTGCAGAACTCCTCTATTTAAAAAAAAATTCTGAAAGAGATCAAGCCTCAGCCAGGTAATAAAAAGTAGCACAAAAGTAACTCTAAAGTAACGCAACTAGTTACTTTTTTGGGCAGTAACTTAATATTGTAATGCATTACGTTTAAAAGTAACTTTCCCAACACTGGAAATAAATGTATTAATTTTCAGTTAACCAAATACAACAGTTATAACAACAAACACCAAAGTCACCACAATAAGAAAACTACAGATAAATAACTGTAATCGTCATTTACTTTAAGATATCATTCATAATCACCAAGGTTTCCTCACATATTTGACAAAAAAAGACAAGAAAATAGTGTTTGAATATTTCCAAATTTTATTTACATAGTTGACTACATTGCGAGTATTCACAATTCTTGTATACATTAAAAACAATAAAAACAAACGCAACAACACAAACTTTAATACATTTTACTATGCTTTTCATATTCATTGGGTTCATGTGACGAGGACGCTCCTCTGAACAGCGCCGTTACTATTTCAGATAGGCTGGTGAAGCAGTCTATAACAAATGAGTTGTAATGTTTTATTTTCAGAGCAGCCGTCCAGTGCAGCGCAATGAGCCACAGCAGCAGAGCAGCACCTTTCCCTCCACACTGCCCACCTCATAGTTATAATCCCACGTCAACTCTGTACCTGCCTTTATGCGCCTGGTAAAGAGAAATGGAAAAAAAAAAAATGCATTAAAAACACGTCAAATAATCCTCTACATGACCAATAATATATGGCTAACAATTCAGATCATGAATACTTTATACATTAGATTGTGCTATTTACATTTTTATGTGCTGTTTGTTTTAATGTCTTATTAGTGGCATTGACTTTATCGATAAAACATTGCTAATAAATATTCAATACATAATTTACAAACATAATTTCTTAATAAACATGAATTATATAAAAATAAAAACAAACAAACAGATGACAACAATACTGATAAAAGATCATATAAGATCTTTCAATTTAGTCAGTGATATTCTAAAATTGTTCCTGGAGACTTGGATAATTTCTGAACAAAACATTCTCTAAAATAGTTACATTTCACAACCTGACAAAAGTCTTGTCACCTATCCAAGTTTTAGGTACAACAAATAATAACTTGACTTCTAGTTGATTATTTGGTATCAGAAGTGGCTTATATGAAAGGCAAAGGCCTCTAGATTACGTTTATTTTACCAAAATAAAATATGATCATGCCTTGATTTTTAATTATTTAATTAGGACAATAAGGCCTGACTTTGCTTAGACAAAAGTCTTGTCACTTAGTCTTGTCTTGTCACAAATAATGTACAGTATAGAATACAAAGTCACGGTGCAATGGAAAAAGAATTAATATTGTGTTTCACTCCCATGAGCTTGGAGGACTGCATCCATACATCTCTGCAATGACTCAAATAACTTATTAATAAAGTCATCTGGAATGGCAAAGAAAGCGTTCTTGCAGGACTCCCAGAGTTCATCAAGATTCTTTGGATTCATCTTCAGTGCCTCCTCCTTCAACTTACCCCAGACATGCTCAATAATGTTCATGTCTGGTGACTGGGCAGGCCAATCCTGGAGCACCTTGACCTTCTTTGCTTTTTAGGAACTTTGATGTGGAGGCTGAAGTAAGAGAAGGAGCCAACCTGCTGAAGAATTTGCCCTCTCCTGTGGTTTGTAATGTAATGGGCAGCACAAATGTCTTGATACCTCAGGCTGTTGATGTTGCAATCCACTCTGCAGATGTCCCCATGCTGAATGTAACCCCAAACCATGGTTTTTCCTTCACCAAACTTGACTGATTTCTGTGAGAATATTGGGTCCATGCGGGATCCAATAGGTCCTTCTGCAGTATTTGTGATGATTGGGATCAACACACGATTCATCAGAAAAATCTACCTTCTGCCACTTTTCCAAATGATCAACTAGAGGTCAAGTTATTATTTGTTGCTCTTACAACTGGGATCGATGACGACTTTTGTCAGGTAGTGTAAACATAATAAATAAAAAAAAATAAAAAAAATAACAGAATATATATAGTATAATAGAAATAAATATACATTCTATTAAAATGTTAAAATATTCAAAATCAGTAAATAAAAATAGTCAGAAAATGTTTACACAAGTCACAAATTGCCCTGTGGGTGTCTAATTCTAGGGTTGTCTAATTCTACACCCCTCACAAATCTCTCATTTAAATGAATATTTTCTGTAGGATGCTTTACAATATTATATTTGTGCATATAGTCAGTACTTAAGGCAAATCTAAAGCTTATCTAACAATTTAACTTCCAAAATTGAATAGCCCAAATTTTAGGAAATAAAATAATATAACACAAAATTTAAAAAGAGCAAAAAATCAAGAAAAACTAAAAATATATTAAATTGTTGACATTTTGTAGTTTTGTAATTTGCAATATTTCACATTATTTAAACTATCTTTCCATTTCTAAAGATGTTCGGTGACTAAAATATTATTTTAATAAATATATCTGTTTAATAAATCGATTTTGTTCAAAAGCACCACAATATATGACCTATATTCAATGAGAAATTGACAAAAACATTCATTCATTTTCAAAAAGGGGTGTACTCGTTTACGCCGAGCACTGTATATACAACCTGGGGTGCGTTTCCGAAAACCATTGTTAGCTAAATAAGGTCACAAGTTCTGTCATTACAAACATATTTCGTTGATTTGGTGTTTCCCAAATCTATTGTTCCAATAAACATTCGCAAACTGCAAACTTGTACATTTGCAACCACACCTCTAGAGCTGTAGTTAGAAGCATAGTTCCTGGCTGTGTTCTATTCCCAGTTCCACCCCTAAGCCCTATTCATTTAGAACATTCCAACATATAAACTCGAAATGATAAAAACAAAACAAAACAAAACATTAAAGTCATCTCTCTTACGTGTAATTTGCTTTCAGTAAAGTATTTACAGTTCAGTTTGAGCGATCTTCATATTGACAATTGCGTTCCCTTCATAGTGCACTTTGAAAACATTTATGCCATTTTGAATGCAGCCGTGGCTCATGACGAAAGCTATAGGTGACCTTTGGAAAGCGGAATCTACGTTAAGTCTCCAAAGGTCATGAAAACAAAAAATATATAGGTTACGTTAATGGTTTTATTTTATAATAGCCTAGGCTATTTATTAAGAAATGTATATGTACTGTATTGGACCTATATGCTAGAACATTTCTGCAGTGGTTTGAATGTGTCAAAGTTGTAAAAGTTGACAAACATTTTTTTGGATGATGATAATAATAATAATAATAATAATAATAATAATAATAATAATAAATTATATATATATATAATTTATTATTATTATTATTATGAAGTAGGATATTGTTTTTTTTTTATTTCTTAATAAACAGCCTACTATAAATTAAAACTATTAACATGATGATTTATATATGAGATTATAACACACGTTAGCTTTTTATATGCGGTTTTATGTTTTAGAATAGAATATGGAATATTCTCAATAATATTTGTAAAGTAAACATAGGCCCTATATGTGCCGTTTACATATATTTCAATTAATATGTAAAACGTGTGCATGTTTTTACTAAAACTAATATAGAATTTTTTTTAATGCGTGTGCGTTTAAAACAATAATTTGCACAAAGAAGTTATGGGGATTTTCTCTAAAGTGGTTACTCCGCCCCATTTAAAGCATCATTACGAACGTTTTACATTATAACTAACGTGGTTCAAACGATGGATCTGCGACAGAGCAACTACGATTTTGGGAAACACTCATCACTACATCGTTCTTTTCCCAAACGATGCACCGTACTATGATAGTTCAGCCACGAATTACGTCCTTGTTTGGAAAACATACCCCTGGTTGTGTCAAAATGGTAATTATTTATTTAATTTACTAATATGAAATGCAGTTCTCAAATCAAACACTCATTTTTAATGATGGCTGATTTATCTACACCCTTTTCACATGAAAATCAGGTTGGCGTGAATTAAGACACTGACTTGCTTGCAAAGAAAGCCACCCATGGGAAGCGGAGGTCGTGTGTGTCCACAAAGACGTTCTGGACAAATAAATTGGGGCTGCAGCTATGCTGTTAAGAGAAATTGTAAAATGTCAAAATTAAACCAACATTACAGCATTGTTATATCTTAAAAACAATCATGGCTTTTGCTTACGTTTATATAACGGCCGAGGTTTCCCTCTTGCCGAGCATCAATGATGTAACAGGCGTCCTCGTCGTTGAACAGTCCACGTGTGTTTTGGGGATTTTTTTTCGCTTTTTCATTCTGTGCATCAGTAGTTTCTAGTGGTTTCACTCTTCTCTGGAACGACTTTATAGCAAAGCATCGCTTTGGGCCTGAAGTCTCTTGTCCTGATGACACAAATTACAGACTGAGCAAACGTAATGAATGCTAAAAGCAGAAGATGAGAGAAACCAAAAAAAACAACAAAAAAAACTGACCGTCATTTCTCCTTAGTTCACTAACTTTCTTTTGAGTATCCTTCAGTATTTCATGTGGTTTATTTGGCAGTTTTCTCTCACATAAATGTTTGTCATGGACTGAACAGAAACCAAAACGAGGCAAAAAAGTTAGTAGCTAGATGTCATTTAGGATAAGTCTATACATCAAACACTTGTAATTTAAAGCGTAGAGGCGAATGATATTAGCAATACGGAGTAAATGAAAACTGATAAAACTTACAAATAAATATATTAATGGATAAAAATGCATTATTACATTTAAATTCCAAAACAAAATTTATGTGCAACCAAAACATTCACTGTTACAAGATTTATGCATAACAAATGGTTCACATTACTGTGCTGCTGCAGTGGAACAGCACGAATGTGTACTGTGATATTAAATGAAAGCATAAACAGCACATGTAATAGAAGCTTTTAAAAAGACAGTTTTTAATCATTTCAGAAAAAATAAAGACACAATTAAGTGTAAAAATGGCGTAAAGAAATATTCGTTTGCTAAATAAATTAACCCTTGTGTACTGTTCAACTTGAGTACCCTTTCGTTATGTTGGGGGCTTTTTTTGCCCCGTTGACTTCCATTATATTGATATTTTTTGATTGCAAAGCCATGACACCAAATCATCATGCATTCTTGAGTGTTTGTGTTTTTCCCTGTAGGGAAGAGGTCAAATGTGTCATTTCTACTGTGCAAAAAAGTTTCTGGCTTTTATATAGAGTTCTGTGGAGTAAAACAGCAGATTATACCATGTTTACTATGTTCTGAGAGCTGAGGGCTTATTTTGATTTTCTCAGACATATCAAGATAAGTGTGCAAGGTCTCTCTTACACTCTCACACTCGCCCCCCCAAACACACATACAAACTATACTTCATATAACCATATAATTTTTATCCAGACACTAAGCTTTTTTTTTAACTGCAACTGATGATTAACAGTAAAAATTAAACGTTTTACCTCTTCCCAACAGGGAAAAACACAAACAATAAAAAATGCATGATTATATGGTGTCATGGCTTTGCAATTAAAAAATGTCATTATAATGGAAGTCAATGGGGCAAAAACAGCCCCGAACATGATGAAAGAGTAATCAATCTGAACAGTGTATTGTTGAATATTTTTTTGAAATTTCAAAGCATTTTCCCAAATTATGTGTCAAAATAAGATTTGCCGCCAAAAATCATTCCATTTGCTAAAACACAGAGAACGTTATGGCCAAATTAAGACCATCAAAATCACCCCAGAGTGGATGAAAACATCCCCAAGAGCACATAAGGGTTAAGGAAACAAATGTTTCATATTCTGCTAGTTTTTTAAAAGATACAGATACATTTGCTATAGGTATCAGCATCAGTGAAAACCTTTTTGAAATTTAGAAAAATTCAATTTTATAATTTTTTTGTATGAAGACTGAATCACTGTTGCTGTTATTTAAAATGAATAAAAAAAAGTGATGAAAATATTACATTTTTTGTAAAATAAATACAAAAAGGCATCATAACAAATTACTAAAATTAGTTTAAACTGAAGTATTAAAATGACAATGTTAAAATACGTAAACCTAAATAGTGTTTTATATATTACTAAAAACTCACCTAAAATTAAAACTTCAAAAATAAAATATAAATATATTTAAAAAAAATCAATTATTTATATAAAATGTTTTGTTTATAATACATAAACAACATTAACATCTACCTTATATCTTACCTTTCCCTTTATCTTTTGCTGTGTCCACCTCCATAGGCTCTATAAAAATAAAGCGACAAAAAGAATGATACGTCACCGATTGGCTAATAAAATCACATGACCATAAAGTCGAATCTTCTCACACACACACCTTCACTGCTGCTAGAGTCCTCTTTGTATAGTGAATTTTTCAATAACGGCCCTGTTTTCATGGTTATGGTCTTCTTGCTGCTTTCCACCTCAGTATCAGAGCAGTAGGCCTCACTCTCATAACCCTCTTTCAGTTTCTCCACACCTTCGATGAAGTCAAGATTGGCCAAATACTCATTGCCGGACACAGTGTCATCTTCATTCATTTTGTCTTCATTCACTATTTTACCTGAGAGAGGGTGAGAGAGTTGGTCAATTATTTATCATTAAAGCACTTAAAAAAAACAAATGCTTTCTGAATATCACCTCTGTGATCATGACCTAGAAATAGAAAAAAGGCAGACATAAAAAATCCTCGACTCCTAAAAAACAGACACACACTTCCTTCTTTTCTGCCACAAATACACCACAACTAGAGAAATATTCCCCCCCAAACATTAATTAATTCATTTTTTAATTGAAATGACTTTACCATGTAATCAGCGAGGATGTAGTGTCGTCTAAACTGGCTGCAAAATAAATTATATATATATATATACACACAAATTCATGCGTCTTATTTAAATAATCTACACTTATTTTTTATAATTGTTATAATTATCCTTTTTTTTCCTCTGTCATTTATTTTTTTATTTACTGTACATTTAGTTAATTTGATGATGTTAATATATTACATATTTTATACATTTTGTTGGAATTGTTTTTACCTAAACTCCATGCGTTTTTAATAAAAAGTTGAGAAAGGATTTTCATCAATGCTAAAGTAACAGTAATTTATTATATGCAAATGAATAATTCGGTTACAGAGCTCTGGGTCACTATAGCTAAACCCCATCCATTACACAAAACTGACTGACTGCCTAAAATCAAACCCAAATATTTATCAAACCCCTTCGTTTTTTACAATTATTTTTGGATTTTTTTTGCAATAAAAATGACTGATTTTGTGGTGGTAATTCCCAGAAATTTGCGGACAATTTTGCGATAAAAAAAACGAGAAAAAAAAAAACATATATATATATATATATATATATATACAGTTGCAATCAGAATTATTAAACCCCCTGAATTATTAGCCCCCGTTTATTTTTTTCCTCAATTTCTGTTTAACGGAAAGAAGATTTTCTAAACATAAATGTTTATTCTATTCTAAACACATTTCTAAACATAATAGTTTTTAATAGCTCATTTCTAATAACTGATTTATTTCATCTTTGCCATGAAATACACCTGAAATACACTAAAATACTAAAAAGCTAAAATACACCTGTACGCAGATGATGCAATTATATATACAGCTGCACACTCCTGAAACCAAGCTGTACAGTATTTACAGAACGCTTTTCAAGTACTACAGTGTACGATGCAGGAGTTAAAATTGGTTTTAATAAAAAAAAAAAAAGACTAAATATATGATTTTTAGCCGTGGCCACACTAACAGACCAGACAATCACATCCTCGAATGGTGTACCAATAGAAAGAGTTAGCTCTTATAAATATCTAGGTATTTGGATTGACGACAGATTAGCCTTTGATATACACATCGACATGTTACTGAAAAAGCTTCGGCTGAAATTAGGTTACTTATACAGGTCAAAAAATAGTTTTTCTTATAAAGGCCCGCAAGAAACTAGCATAGAGTACATTCTTGTCAATAACTGATTATAGTGATCATTTATATATGCATGCAGCTGCTACTCTACTTAGAAATCTAGATTCTGTTTATCACGCAGCAATACGCTTTGTCACAGATGCAGATTCACGAACGTATCACTGTATTTTGTACGATTCCTTAGATTGGTTATCTTTATATCAAAGGAGAAAATTACATTTGTACTTATTTACTTTAAAGGCTCTCTTAGGTAAACTACCACCCTATCTTTCTAATTTGCTAAAAATTCACATAAATAACCAACGCACTAGATTTGGTTCCTGTATTCGGTTAACAGTCCCAAGGGCATTGTCAAAACTCTGAGTACCTCTAAATATCTTCTGTATAACGTTTAAAGGGTACCTGTAATTGTTTATGATCTGATCTTTTTATACGAATAGTGATTTTGTGGTATTGTTTTCTGTGATTTTTTGTGTGAAAATGTATGTGCTGCCGTCTTGACCAGGTCTCACCGGAAGAAGAGATAATACTGTCTCAATGTGATCTCCTGGCTAAATAAAGGAAATAATAAATTCAGCGATCGCAAAATCGCAAAAAACTAGGGGGTCTGATTTATACAGACAAAAACAGAGAGATTGAAGAGAGGGGTTGTTCGAACTCCATCAAATATCAGCTTCTGTGCATGTATTCTGTTATTGCACCAGAAATCTGCTTCCTCTATTCTGGAAGCACATTCTCTACATTCTCTATTCTCTACACAAAGTTAAAAAGCATAAGACTTCTCAATTGCCCTGCAAATATTCTGTGTTCAGCTTCAGCACATCTCTGCTGCACAGGAAAGCTTAAGTGAGAAGTTATTTTCAGATATTGATGTCGCTGTATCTTTCCAGCCAGCGGCATCTACTTCTGCAAAAATGCTTATTAGCATTCAAGCATGCCACAGAGAAGAAGTTTGGTTAATATATCACTAAGCAATACATATATTTAATAAAAAGTAAAAGAGTAAAATAAATTCCTTTTTTTCCCACAATTTGCTTTGGCAATACTGTACAAAATGCCATATCAATAAAGCAACTTGAACTTGAGATGAATGAGTTGATGTTTTTGTCCAAAATGGTTTGGATTTAAACGTGTGATGGCTTACCAGTGAAAACGCTCACAAAGGTGCCCTTGGCCACGTCATCTCTGCAGCGGATGCCCCATCCCTTGTGTTGAGTCATGAAGAGCTCCAGGCGCAGCTGCATACCGTGCTGGGCCAGCCTGTTGCTGCACATCCTCGGGTCACAGCGGCAGAGAGGGTTACACTCATACACCCTACATGGAGAGAGATGGAGAGCGAGAGAAAAGTAGATGGAGAGAAAAAGAAAGAGGGAGAGAGAATTTTGAATTTTCAACACACCTTTAAAATAATTATTACCAAAAACATTATACCATGGTTTCCGCTACTTTCATTCATCCATCCATCCATGGTGGGGCACCACACCAAAATTAATTCCTTGCACGGCTACATTAGTTTCTTATTCAAAACCTTCAGTTGTTTCAGTTTTTTTTTTTAATATAGCGGGTTATAATCACACCAAAACGTCTTAAAATGTAAGTGAATTATAACAGAACTAACTTTTCTGTAATCATAGTAGTGTTGAGTTATTTGTTTAACCCTTTAAGGTTACATGCTGACTGACTGACTGACAGGGCTGTGTGATGCGTGAGGCCAGCAAACACTACGTTGCTTTCAGTTATGACAATCACAGTTTCCATAATTATACTTTATTTATAGATAAAGGTCTAGGGTTCTGCATACAATGACTTTATCTTGCTGGAGTTTATGGCCGTTTCACTTTACTTTTACAGAACGCATCAATGTGTTGGAGACATTCATAAATACTCCTAGCAAATCTAATAAATGTTGGAGACATACATGTTACATAAATGCACTAAATCGCACTTCAGCAGCGTTTATTTGAAGAGCGCACAAGAAAATCTGTGTATATTTGAGGGCATGTAAGAAGTTTTGTAAACGAACAGAGGAAAACTGCGCGCAAGCTCATGACATTTGTTATTGAAATAACGACATAGGTAGCTGAAAGATCTGTGTAAAAGGCCTGCCACCACAGCTGGAAAAAAATCCTAGAGGAAACACTGTTATACAATCAAATGTTACACACAAAAATTTAAACAGACTAATAAATAATAAACTCTAAATTATCATCACAAATTTGACATAAAACCCCTTTATAGCACCAAATCTTTTCAAAACACACCCATTGCTTTGTAATACTGAAAATTAATTAAAATCCTGAATTTCACCAAGTTGGAAAAAAAACAAAAAACAATTTTAAACAGCCACTTGAGTTTTGCTCAACTTGTACTTTTCTGTTGTCATAAATTACCATTTTTGCTTGACCCAAAAGAAAATGTATTAACTGACAACAAAAACGACCCTGGGGTCTCCTTGAGGTAACGTATAGTAGCATTGAATGTCGTAACACCCGAACAGAAACCATTTAAAATGTTAAATGGGAAAATAGCCTGAAATCATAGCATACACATAGAAAAGAGATCATCACTGGAGCCAAAACATTGGACAAAAGTCATCTTGTTAAATTAACTTAAAAAAAAAATGTTTTTTACTTTTAGGCAATCTCTTCCATTTGATAAACTGAAGTTCTCAAATGTTTTCCGTGAACATTCAAAACATCTCTTTTTTTTAATTTTGCAAACATAATGAGAACGTTTTTATTTATTTATTTATTAACATTTTGAGAACATTATTAAAAATCAGAGAACTTCAAAAAATAGCGCTCTTTTAACATTATTATAAGAATGTTGCGAGAACGTTATCTAAAGGTCTAAGAACCCTGTTAGCTGGGATATTTTTAACATCTCATTTATTTATTTATCTGTTTATTAAACTTAAAAAAATAGCAGGATAGTTTTACAGGAAAATAGAAAAATATTATTCCTAACCCTTCCCCATAAACAAAATTAAACTACGATTACACACAAAAAATAAAATAAATAAATAAATGTTGGTTGCTAGGTTACCAATACTACACATCAGCTCCTTTAACAACATTTTTGGAGTCATATCTGTTGTTGAACTTGTGAACACAAAAGCCAATCAGCTGTGTTTAACAACAGTGCTCAACTGTTAGTGGGAAATGGGTGTTTTTAAATATTTTAATACCAGTTGTTACTGAAGTGAGTACTTTTGTCAACCCTAATTTAAAAATATCATTGTTATTCTATTTCGATTGACTAGCCTTGGGGAGCATACGAGATGAACGGAATTTATGAAGTCAAATTTGTGAATGGTAGTGTATTGACAGTAATGACAATAAAATGAACAATGTAACAAAAGATGTGTTTCATCTTATTTTGGAATGGTTACTCTGCTGTAACCGAATGAGATGTTACGAACCCTGTTGGTAAGCTTGTTGGTAGCCTCTTGTGTGTGTATCCAGCACTAACGTCCACTGGACCTCCTGTGCATAGGGACGTGGCCTCAACGGTCAGCTTGTGGCAAGCACATTTCGATCTGTCACACACAAAAATACTAGATGATCAAGAAAGGCATTTAATCAAATGTACGTATTCAAATGATTGTTTTAACAATAACGTTATTTTTAAGCCCCCTGAAGTTCTGAAAAGTGATTCATTATATCCAAGATGAAAAAAGTAGCCAATTGTGCAAACACACAAAAATAAAAATGCACACAAATTCTGACTTCTGCTTAAGAACAGGGGGAGACGCAGGCATATTTGTTTGTCCAAAAACATACATTTTTCTCAGAATTGCGATTGAAAGAATTTGTACAACTGAGGGTACATTTACACATCAATGATGTACTTAAAAATGGAAAAAGCAAAAAACTATTTTGCACACAGACAACAATGTTACCAAACAACCTTCATTCAGTGTGTTGTAAAATGACATATTATTCATGCCATCCAGTAGTTGACACGGTCACTGTCACACAGTTCTGTAGTCCACACTACTGGTTTGGTTTTCAAGTACTTACACTTGCCTATTGACTAATAACAATGTGTATGCGCATGATGTCACCATTTTTGTTAATGGTATAATTTTCAAAAACCCTTTGCACTTTCATGAAATAAAACAAGATATTATGCAAAATACTTAAGTTCTATATTTTTGTTTTTATATTTTTGAACTTATATTTAAGTTCTAAAAAAAAAAAAAAGGTATTTTCGTCCGAAAGACAGAAACAGATGAAAAACATTTGCTGTAAAAAAGGTAAAGCTACCCTACGTCGCACAGCAGAAATGTTCAGCACGCTGGTTTTACTACCATAGTCACAACATGATGTGAAGAGGCTTTCACACCGTACACAAAAAGCAATGCGGTGTGCAAGGGCAGTTTTTGCTGCACTGACCAAAGTGCAAGAGCAGTGGAGGTGTCTGCTCAAAAAGTTTTAAAAAACGGTCAACTTAAAAAATGGCTCAATATTCTGCTCTGTGGCTATTCTGTTCATGTACACATACACTTATCGATTCATGAACTGCACATGCTAACTGGAAAAGCAAAGTATGCTCAAACAAATTGCAGACAGGACATTTATACTGTATGTAGTTTTCGTGCTCAAATTGTTGAGTTAAATTTAAAGTCTTACAAAAATACTTAATTTTTTTAGTATTATAAATCTTTTTTGACTCAGTACTTTCATTTCAGCGTATCCCCTAGAATTTACTTTAGAGATTTGCAACATCCCACATATAGAGAGCTGTAAAGAAAGCTTAACCTGTACTGAACATTCCATTACTTTCACATTTTTCTAATACAAATGGAGACTCAAAAGCTGTACCTGTCTCGACAGCCATCTGTGCAGTCACAGCCGACCATGAAATCTGAGCTTGTGTTGATGAAAACACCTCGAGCTGGAACTCTGTCTTTAGTGTAAGTGACATTAGGGGCGAGGGTATTGTCCACTTCATTCACACAGGGCACTGGCATCGCCTCTTTGCCCTCAGAGATGTCCGGCAGGTACAGGTGAGGTTGTCCTGTGGTTGTAGAAGGGGGTCGTGCACGGTTCACAAGAACAAACGGGTCCATACAGAACATCTCAAGGAAGAGGAAGTCACAGCGCGTTTCAAACAAGTATTCTTGCACTTCCTGCATGTCACACAGGCTCCGACCACATGGAGAACGATAGAAAATGTGGAAAAATAGCTAAAGAGAGTAAAGAGAGGACATGATGATTAAAGAAATACAATAACACTAGCATTTAAAGAGGTTTTCACACAATAGGAACTTTTTCATAGTTCATAGAATTATTTGGCATGTTTGCACAGAAGGAATTAAGAATGATTCAATGAATGCCATTTGTGAAAGCATTTCCAAGCAAAACACCAACACAGTATTTAAAAGACAACACATTCTTAGGGTGCTTTCACACTTTCGCACAGGTCGAACCAAAGTTCTATCCCCCCTTGCTACCTTCTCGGCTGGTTTGTGTTCACATTGTCTTTTATTCTTCTGAACTCTGGTACACTTGCGTCATCAAGCTGCTATTGTGTGTACAGCTGTTGCTAGGTGACAGCCACGAAAGCCAAGGCGCCAAAATGGAAAGACGCATGCACATCGCGGCCATTCTGCTTTTACTGAATCTTTTGGTTTTGGTAACGTACAGAGAGCGACTTGCATCTATCTGCTGTGAAAATATTAAAAACGTTCAGAACATAGCGCGATGTCAGCAGAAGTCATTTTTGGAGGAGACAAGCAGACATTATCACCGTGTTTGCACTGGCTTGTCACCAAGGTACAGTATGTGATACACAGGCATACACACACGAATAAACGTTATGAAGTTTGTTGTTCATTTGGCGGTTCACTTCCATTATTTGGTATGATTGCATTCATATCAGAAGCGAACCGGACAAGAGTTCGCGCAAACCATACCCAGACCACCTCTTTCAGGAGGACTCAGGTACGGTTCATGGGTGCGCACCTGAATTCAGAAGACATCGTTCACACTAGCTAAACGTATTGAACTCCGACGTCAAACAAACCCTGGTGCGGACCAAAAGTGATAGTGTGAAATTACCATTAATGTGTATGTGAACTCTAATGTTAGTGGTATTTGTCTAGTGTTGTGTTCTTTCTTTACCTTTGATGAACAATATAAGTCATAGTTGATTTAGTTACAGTAACTACTGTTGGAATATCTAGCCAATTCCATGCATGTTCATAAAAAAAAAATTCAGGAGAGGATTTTCTTCAATGTCAAAAATATTAGTAATTTATTAGATACAAATGAATGATTCGATGACAGAGCTCCGGGTGGCGTTACCCCAATGCAATACAAGAATTACATTCAGGAGGTTCGCAACAAATCTACATTTCCCTGACTCCAGTATTTATACACAACTGATATTAAAAGTTGGAGTTTTGGTGGAAATCGTCACTTGTCCATCATTCTGCAGTCCTTTGGCGGTCGCACCCAAACATACTTCCTCTCTCTGCAACCATTCTCTGCATACCAGAACTGAACAGTTAAAGTACACCTTCAATATATTTCACAACTTCTACAAGCATCCAGCTCCTTGTGACCGTAAACAGGTCTAGACTTCTTGTTACAAGACGTCTGGAGCAAGGCCCCCTGCACTTATTTTATTTTCTGCTATTTCCCTCTTGTCAGCAGTTCCTTCTAAGAAATGTTCCATTAGTATGCAACACAGTAAAAAAGAAGTATGTTTGGTTAATATATCGTATCATACAAAAGAAGAAGATTGGTTAATCTGTTGTTAGTCTATTTTTTCTAATAAAAAATAAAGAGACAAAAGTAATAAAAATAAATTCCTTTTTCCCCAACAATACCTGTTTCAAAAGTGCCTAAAGTTAGTATTTTTTATAAAGAGACTAATACTTTTATTAAGCAAGGATGCGTTAAATTGTTCAAAAGTGACTGTAAAAACATTTAAAACCCTATAAAAGATTTAAATTCAAATGAATTCTGTTTTATTTATTCATCAAAGAATCTTAAGAAATGTTTGTAGAGCAACAAATCAGCACTGAAGGATCACTAAAGACTGAAGTAATGGTTGCTTTGCCATTACAGGAGTAATGGCAAAAGTAATATTTTACATTTATAGTATTTTTTTTAAAAGAAAAGCAACCTTGATCGCTTTAAGATATTATTTCAAAATCATACCAACTCCAAACCTTTGTACGGTAGTAAACATTTAGGGTGCACTCACACTCTGCTATCCAAACCTTTCGTTTGACAAGTGTGAGTGCTCCGAATCGGGCCCAAGCGCGGTTCAGTTGGCCGGCCCTGGCCCGGCTGGAAGTCATGTGCCAGAGCGTGGTTCGGTTGGGTGTTTGGCGCGGTACGCTTGTAGTGTGAGTGCAAAGCATGCCTGAGCCCAAAACTGAAAACGCAACGTCACTTTTAAGGGACTGTTTCATATGGATTTATTAATCATTCTTAATTTCAATGAACGCGAACTGTCAGTTTATTAAAGACACAAACCCCTTGCTGCACATCAGCTGCACCTTCAGCAAACCTCCTAATATGTGCAGTATAAGGACTTTTATGATCATTTATGAGCGTCAAAAGTTGTGGATCTGTTCGGCAAAATATTTGACCGTGTCACTGCATCCCAAACAACTGCTGTGTGCTCAGGTTCGGAAGGCTAAATGCAGTGTGAGTGCAGGCCGTCGGGGGAGAGAGGAGGCAATCGTGCTACGGCACGGTTCAAGGCAACTGTACCTAGTGTGAGTACGCCCTTAAAATGTTCAATAGTAAATAAAGCAACTTCCTCAAAGACCACCCACCTTTCCATCAATGCGCCTTCGAGCAGTCATTCGCCGAAACTTAAAAAGCAGTGGGATAAGAAGTGGATTTTTCCCATGGTGTATGTCAACTTGACGCGGCCTCACCTCCTCCAGACATGCAGGACAACAACGCTGATGTAAATATACAGACTTATTCTGCTCTTGCTCTAAAACCTCCACTTCTTCTTCAGAAAAATACTCATCTTCTTCTTCATCAGGGGCAGGTCGTTTTGCACTTCTGGAATACAGAACCAGATATTAGCTATTAGCATTACAAAAGATAGCATTTTTAACCAGTACAAGCTCATTACTCACATTAAGCTTGAGTTAGTGTTGCTATTTGACACACTGGCAGCTGGTAAGACAGGCGAGGGCAAAGATATTTTCTGGAGAACAACCTTTGGCTGAAAAGCTGGCGACATGATTTTTTGAGGGCTAATAGATGAAGTTTTGGTGACTGTCTTATCGCTCTGTCGGGTCACACGTACAGGAGACACACTTGCTGAAGAGACGGATGAAGGAGCATTGGCTGAGGCTGTCGAGGAGGAAGCTGTGTCTGAAAGAAGCAAAATACAAAAACAATGTAGCATATACACTGTTAAAACCTTTATAAACAGGTAGAAAAATTAACTGTTTCTTCTTAACAAATGTAGTAAAAATAAATATAACAAAAAAGAAATTAACATTTTAATACAGTAAAACCATTAAAAACATGTCACAAGTAAACTGAGACAAAGAGTGCAAAAGAATGCAGCCAATCAGAACATTTTCAATCCTTATCTGGCATGTTTAAGAGTAAAATGTATGTGTAGAGTTTTAGATTAAAAGTTGAAATGTTTATATCATGTTTATTCCCTTGTGAAGCTAATACAGAAGTAACTGAAATTGCAATTCATCGACTGGCCTTTGGGGGCTGGCTCCAAAAACTCCAGATGTTCATTGACTGCCATGCTAAATTGGCCATTTTTACAGCTGATAAAAACATGTTTACAGCTTGGTACAAAAGATGGTTTTGGTGCATATAGCTAATATTACCCTTCATGACAACTGTGAGAGGGTGAATTTTTTTATAACCTATTTGTATCATTTACATTATTTCTGCATAGTTAAGGGCGTGGCTACTTGAGTGACAGCTAGGTCTCTCTGGTCACCGTCACATCACCTCAGCTGATTCCAGCTGACTAGCCGCTGAACTCGGCCTATATATCGTATTTTTGTTTTGTTTTATGTAACTTTACACAGTCAATTGCCTTTTGGAATTATTTCTTACAATTATCAGACAATATGACATGCTGTGCACTTAATTGTGCTCACAATCCATTCAAGTGACCTCCATTTCCCAGGTGAGTGAAATTCTTATTCTTGAAATTTCTTGAACAGTCATCTGAAATGTTGTCATATAGTGTTATGCCTGGATTTCATAAATAGCCTTGCATTTACTAACACAGACTATATTTGAAGTATTTGAAAGTAATTAGCATTTTCCTCCAGTAGAAAAACGTCATAGGAACAATGCTTTGTGGCTCAATAGATTATAACAGTGTTTTTAAAAGACCAAACACAATAAACACTTAATTGATATAGTTAGTATACAGCCAAGCATATGTGGTCAGAACACAAACGAATCACAGGTAATAAAGTGTTAAGAGTTTCTCCCAAAGAAAAGCCCATCTAACCAAATTGCTAGCAGGCATCTGTAGCTCCGCCTCTTTGCCCATTTTTGGTTACCTGCGGTCGGCGCAATAACACGTGAACAAAATGGTGACGATTGGCTACACCCACTTGTAGCTTCATTTGCGCTCTTCAGAAACCTATGGGTGATGTCACGGATACTACGTCCATATTTTTTAGTCTATGGTTTATATACATGTAAAAAAAAACTCAATGTATAGGAGTGCTGTTAAAATCTCAAACAAATGTACACAAAAAAAGTATGTATTTGCATAATATATTTGTGTACTGTGTATACTTATTTATATAAATACTTACACATACATATACTTTTACAAATGTTTATATATACACCTATCTATAATAGAAATATATGCATGCATGTATATTTACATATACATAATATGCACAGTACACACAAAAACAATGTTAAACTTATTTTGTATGAGCTTAATCACAATTAATCATTTAATGGGACTAATATATAGTATTTTCTGGAATATACTTCATTTTTAAATCAACTTAAATGTGCTAAACTTAAGTGACTTTTATAGAGCACATACGCAAACAAAATAAACGCACAAAATTTGTATGTGTTCAAAATTAGATATACACATATGTACTTTTATAGGGCATTTCCACAAGCTGCTTTTTTTTGGTATCATTTTAAATAAATTTGTTTAGGCTTAACATTTAAAACACACGATGCTGACATTTGCATAAAAGAAGCAGGAAAAGTGCATGACTCCCCAAAAAAAGAGCTAAGAGCTACCTGATTTAGAAGAATGCAGTGTTTTGGGTTGAGAAGATTGTGTTTTCTCTTCAGGTGAATGGTGTTTTTTGTGAGAGTGTTGTTTGTGACGATTCTTGATAGTTAAAATATGCTCCAACTTGTCTGATCCTTTATAAATCCACTCCTTCTGCTTGTCATTCTGAGAGAGAGAAAAAAACAACAACACAACAAATAAATCCAATCATCAGCGTCAAAATGGCCAACCTGAAAACAAAACCCAAAATTGAAATATTTTTGAATAAATTGAAAGTAGTGATAGTGTAAGTAATATGTTGGGGATACATATGTAGGATATGTGACGACCCTTTTAACATAGGTGTGACCCTTTTATGATCTCAAGGGCTATTAAAAAACAGCTGAAATGTCTGATAAAATGTCATTTTAAAAAGCATGTTTCCTGCTGACCTAAAATTTTGTTTTTGAAATTTAAGACATTTTAAGACCCCACGAACACCCTGTTGAAGGATGACGAGTTAACATCACTGCTGAGGAACTATGCTACACTGCCTTCAATAAAGTCTTCTCCTCATAAGACCTCTCATCAGCTTACTTATTCTATGAATTAGAGCAATCTAATTCATTTGCAATCCACCCAACCACAGTTAAGCCAAATACAACAAAATCAAAACAATAGAAAATACAATACAAAACAATATTTTTGTAACTGTTACTGTTATCATCTCTGTGTAAACTACAACACAACTTTGTGAAAACAGTGAAGTCTTCCACAAGCTCATTACTGTAGACGTTCGGCCTATGCAGTCAACAATAGTGGACTACATGGCAGTATTTGTATGCAGGTCAGTGATGTTTCTTTACAAAGTGATACAGTATGATCAAATAATGGCCTTCCATGCTAAATACAGTGTTTTCAGTCATAAAAATTAAAGGGCCCATGAAATTAAAATAAAGTTTTTTAGATGTTAGTATCAGTATTGTTAGTTTTTAAGATATCTATAAGCTAGTGTGCTCCAAAACAGTGACAATATTCACGTAAAAGATATAAAACTGATATAAACATGTAAAAATTGCAGTTTGTCACTTCCGCCTAAATGGGTCAATGGTATTATTCACGTGACCTCATAATTCAATTTCTCATCAAATCATAACCAATCAAATCCTCACTAGTATCTGACAGGCCCCGCCCCCTTCAATATGCTTCACATTTGATACGCTTGAGCTCAACCACTCTCACTGGCAGAGCGGTGATAAAAAAAGGGGAGGAGCTACTCTATATCCCACCCTCGCTTCATGTTTCGGTTGAGATTACGTCAAACATCGAATAAAAATGCACATTTCAAAGCCCTTCACAGGACCTTAAAACAAACTTAACAAAAAAAAAACCCTCAATTTTATTGTTCATTAGTTGTGTAAATTTTCCATTAGAATAAAGTTGAGAATCCCAGATTGACAGAAAAAACTAGCGGCCCACAGTGACCTCAGTTTCACCTTATAGCAGATCTGGACCAGGCTGCCGTCCAGCTGAAGCACCGTACAGTCCTCAAAATGGCCATTTCGCACTGCCTTGGTCTCTTGACCCAAGCGAAGCACCACAGCAATGGGGTTGGGATAGACTTGAAGATAATCCTTAACCTGCCTGCGAGATGACTCATCCTTGATGTCCCTCCATACCTTTTTTGCTGAAAAAATTATAAATAAATTATTTAACCAAATAAATATTGAGAAATAAGGAGATTTTAGGGGGTCTTAAAGAGGTTGTTCACCCACAAACTAAAGTTTTCCCACCCTTCACTTGTTCAAAATTATTTGAGTTTGTTTCTTCTGTCGAACACAAAATAATTGAAGAATGTTTATGTTCAACAGTAGTAGGAAACTCATAAATATTTAAAACCAAACGAGAGAGACTAAATAATGAGGTCCTTTTTCATTTTTGGGTGAGCTTTCCCTTTAAGTTAGCTTTGAGTAAAAAAAAGAAAATTTCTTACTTTGTTTGCAGACAAAATAAAGGTCTGGAAGGGCCAAATAGGTTGCCAGGCCATCATCAAAAAACACCAAGAACCTAATTTTAGAGAAGAGTAAAAACACATCTACTAAAAGACACAATAACTATACACTACCTGACAAAAGTCTTGTCGTCGATCCCAGTTGTAAGAGCAACAAATAATAACTTGACTTCTAGTTGATCATTTGGAAAAGTGACAGAAGTTAAATTTTTCTGATCAATCATCTGTTGAACTGCATCCCAATTATCACAAATACTGCAGAGTGCAGAAGACCTATTGGAACCCACAAGACCCAAGATTCTCACAGAAATCAGTCAAGTTTGGTGAAGGAAAAAATCATGGTTTGGGGTTACATTCAGTATGGAGGCGTGCAAGAGATCTGCAGAGTGGATGGCAACATCAACAGCCTGCGGTATCGAGACATTTGTGCTGCCCTGTACATTACAAACCACAGGAGAGAGCAAATTCTTCAGCAGGATAGCGCTCCTTCCTATACTTCAGCCTCCACATCAAAGCTCCTGAAAGCAAGGAAGGTCAAGGTGCTCCAGGATTGGCCAGCCCAGTCACCAGACATGAATATTATTGAGCATGTCTGGGGTGAGATGAAGGAGGAGGCATTGAAGATGAATCCAAAGAATCTTGATGAACTCTGGGAGTCCTGCAAGAACGCTTTCTTTGCCATTCCAGATAACTTTATTAATAAGTTATTTGAGTCATTGCAGAGATGTATGGATGCAGTCCTCCAAGCTCATGGGAGTCATACACAATATTAATTCTTTCTCCACTGCACAATGACTTCATATTCTATACTGTACTTTTTTTCTGTTAAGTGACAAGACTTTTGTCTAAGCAAAGTCAAACCTTACTGTCCTAATTAAATAATTAAAAATCAAGACATGATTATATTTTATTTTGGTAAAATAAGCATAATCTAGAAGCCTTTGCCTTTCATATAGGCCACTTCTGATACCAAATGATCAACTAAAAGTCAAGTTATTATTTGTTGTTCCTAAAACTTGGATAGGCGACAAGACTTTTGTCAGGTAGTGTATTGCAAATTGATTTATATAACCCAGATAAGCAAAATGCACACACATTTAGACTCAAGCTGAGCAATGAGCAATTACTCACATGAGGATTTAAATAGTGGTTTTTCCCTCACACTGCTATTTCTATTGCACTTTTAGATAAATCTGTTTGGGCTTGTTGTTTAAAAAAATGTTGACAGTGAATGCCCCTTTCAGTTCTGCTTTATACTTCTACTTCCTCTTTCTTCTATCCTGAACACTGTTAAATATAAAATAACTTTACTCATTGAGTGAGAGGAACTAAAACATTTTACTGCGTTTATTAAAGGTTTTGTTTAATCTTTTACATTATTTATGAATGAAACTATAAGACCTGACTTACAAACCAATGCAACTTATCTGGGTTTTATCTTTCAACAATGTAATTTTAACCCACAGCCACATACAGCCAGGTGCAAATTATTATCCAGAAAATATGGAATGTACTGTAGTCATATACAAGACTAAAATAAATGAGGCACTGGTTGAAAAATCACATCAAAATAAATTAAAGGACACTGAACTCATTTAAAAACATTACGCTGAATTCCAAAAGACGCAAGTAAATAAATGTGAACAATTTACCTCATGCGATTCTTGCGCTCAGGAAGCTCAACCATCACACCAGCATTATACAGCTTCTTTCCGTTTTCAGATTTGGCGCTGGCCACAACACGACAGCCGATATACAAATCCTTGAGCGAAGGAGGCTTGAAGGCGGCCACATGATTAGCAGACAGCACAATGGTTTTACCCTTCTTAAACTCCACCTTATATTTATTGCCATGATCTAAAAGGAAAAAAAACATAAAATAACATTACATATAAGGGATAATCTCAGCTCTTTGCCTTCGTATTGTGCATCGAAAGGTCCCGCGAAGCAAATTTTTTTTACTCGTTGTTTGTCAATCTCAACTGACAAATGGAGAGGGTGGGATGAATAGTAGCTCCTCCCCTTCTAAAAAAAAACAGCAAACAATGTTTCGTTTTTTTTATCACAGCACTGCCAGTGAGAGTGGTTGAACTCAAGCACATCAAATGAGAAGCGTCTTTAAGGGGGCGGGCCTGTCAGATACTACAGAGCATTTGATTGGTCAAAATTTGATGAAAAACTGAAGTATGAGGTGATGTAAAAAAAAAATATATATATATAAAAAATTGTTGATCTGTTAAGGCAGAAGTGACAAACTGCAAACTTTGGATGTTTATATCAGTTTTATATTTTTTCTAATAGTTTTGGAACACACTAGCTAATAGACATCCTTAAAACTAACAGACTAAAACTAACATCTAATTTTTATTTTTATTTCACGGGACCTTTATATATAATATTCTTAAACACAATGCAAGCTGTTGATTATCCTGCTTATTCCGTGGTCATTTGCCACGTTATAAACAAGTAAAAAAAATTATTTGCTCTTTGCAGCGCAATATTTGACTGAATTTTCATCAGTTGTTACATGTTTGATATAGTCTCTGATCACAGGAAGACAGAGGGAGTGTGCACACAAGAGAGAGAGAGAGATCATGTCTATGCTTGTAAATGACATGGGCATATCTAATAGCTCATAGTAACATATTAGCTACCTTTCCACAAACATTTCTGAGCATGTTTGAGAATTGGCTGATCAACATTGGCTCCCTGATGAAGTCAGTGTCCGACAGTGTTTAGATTAGACAGAGGAAAGCTCCGTCAACTGTCATCGAGTTACTATGGTAACTGCTAAAGATTTGAGGGAAGCGCATTTGTTTCGAACTGTGATCAAAACTGACTGGAACTACCTTTGCGTTAAAGGTCCCGTGAAGTGCTTTGAAATGTGTATTTGTTATTCGATGTTTGACGTAATCTCAACTGAAAAAAAAAAGAGAGGGTGAGACATTGAGTAGCTCCTCCCCTTTTAAAAAAATCAGCCAATGGTGTTTCGTTTTTATCACAGCTCTGCCAGTGAGAGTGGTTGAGCTCAAGTACATCAAATGAAAAGCATATGAAAAGTGTCTTGAAGGGGGCGGAGCATGTCAGATACTAGAGAGCATTTGATTGGTCAAGATTTGATGAGAAACTGAAGTATGAGGTGACGTGAATAAAATCGTTGATCCATTTAGGCAGAAGTGACAAACTGCAAGCTTTGGATGTTCATATCAGTTTTATATTTTCTAAACGCGAATTTTGTCACTGTTTTGGAACACACTAGCTAATGGATATCCTTAAAACTAACAGACCTTCACGGGATCTTTAAATAGCTTTCCAGCCAATCCGAATCAAGAATTTCAACAGACCAAGGAATAATACAAAATATAAAAACCACAAAGAACAACAATTTCAAAAAATAAATATCTGGAAGTAAATTCATTAGATTTCCTCTTGTATTATATTTCAAGGTGATTTGTAGAAAAGCTCAGTCTTGCCTTCTGTCTCGACTTCTTGCACTGTTCCCCGACTCCAATGGTTGTGTCTCTTTTTTCCTAAAACTGCCGCCCCGACCTTGAGTTTGATCTCTTTAAGTGCTTTAGAGGACTCACTGGATGAATGCTTAGAACCTAAGAAGATCAGCAGCAGAGGATGAATACAGTTAATAGACTTAAGAATGAATGATTGTGGTGGAGGGAGTATAGTAGTTGTGATATGCCTGTCACCGATTATGCAACATTGAGCTATCATAATATATTATGGTAAACAGTAAAAAAAAACTTACTTTTCTTATTTTTGGAAGGTTTAGCAGGGGCATCATTGCTGGTGGTCTTAACTGGAGCACTTGTTGGCGACTCAGAAGGTGAATTAGATGGTTCATCGGGACTAGCTGGCGAATCTTCCATGTCAGCGGATTCTTCAATGCTGTCTGACGGCGATTGCGCCCTTGCTGTTTCCTTTTGGGCGCTGGACGTCTTCGTGACGGGTGGGCTTTTTGAAGACCTCAGCCTGCTTGTGGGACTTGTTGTGGCCACAGAGGGTTTGGCAAATTTGCTCCTTGTTTGTGGCTTTTTGGTTTTGTCTGTGGATTCTACATCACTCATAGTTTCAGCTTCTTCAGGACTCCTTGGCAAGGTTGACTCTGCAATAGGAGTCTCTGTAGTCGATTCAGGATCAGTCTGGTTTGTTTCTACGGATGCTGTATTGTCAACGGCAGAAGGACTTTTTGAGGGTGGAGGAGTTCCTGAAGTGGTCACCGGCCTTACTTTAGAATCAGTCCGATTTAATGATGCAGATGCTGAATTGTGATCCCCACCAGATTTTAGCTTTGAGCTGGCAGTGATCTCAGAAGATGCTGCTTCTGATGGTTGAAATCTAGTTTTTGTAACTGCTTTGTTATCAAAACGAAGAATGTCTGACCGTTCTGAATCGCTTTCAAGTAAATCCACCTCAGAAACTGATGCCTTCAGCTGAGATTCATTCTTAATTGCTACAATGGACAGTGAATTGTGATTTTCAAATAGTTTTGAATTGCTTGGTGTTGAAGACAGTTCTGTATTTAATTGTGTCGACTGAGGCTCTGACTTTATTTTTGACGTGGATTGAAAACTGAGGAGTTCTGGTTGTTTGTTTGGAGTCCTTACTGAAGGGCTTACTACTGTTGACTGGGGTTCAGTCTTAATTAATTTTTCGAATGGAGATGAATGACTATCTTCCCAAGGGGTTAAGGCTGTCCATTCAGGTTCTGTCTTAATCGTTGGTTTAAAATATGAATCATGATCGGCGATAGACTTGCATTGTTCTGAACTGTTGAAAAGTGAGGATATTTTAGGAACTCTTGACAGAGACTCGGTCTTGACTATTGTGATGGAGTTAGTTATTTCCAGTTTTGGTGTGACAGACTCAGGACAGCCAATCTCAGGGGTTGAAGATGATGAGGGTCTGTTGGTGATGTCAGATGATGATGTAGACATCGGTGAAGAGGCACCCATAGAGGAGGTTTTGCTCACCATCTGCACTAAGTCTTGAACAAGTCTGGATGACTTCTGAATGGCCACAGTCACCTTTTCAAGCTGAGAGAGAAAGAGAGATGTAGAAAACGAATTAAAACAGTAAAATAAAAAAAGACAATTGGACAAAACGTGGTAAAAATAGATAGAAAAGCTTCACAAAATAACATATCAGCATGTGTGTTACAGCTTATGTTTTTAGTTAACATCCTTACCATTGGTTCCAAGGTTTCTTTGGTGGCTGAAAACCAAAAAGAATTTAAAAAAGAAAAAGTAAATGATACCATAATTTTATATACAATGCCTTATTTTACAATCATATTTCCAAGCATTTTCCATTAAATGTCTCTCACCGCCCAGATCAATGACAACAAGATCATCATCATCCTCTCCGTTACAGATAACATTTCCCTGTCGTTCTGCCTCATCATCTGTGATCTGGATGACGTCATCTGGTTGCCCTCCTCCTCCTTCCTCTTCAGAGTCCTCATCTCGATAATCCAATCCCAACAATGCATAAAGACCCTTCATCACAGACTCGCACTCCAGGACAGATCTGATATAGACACAAAACGGCAGGACTCGACAATAAGGACTAGTCAGTGTAAAAAAAGATCTGTCTCTTGCCCAATCAGGTCACAGCAGAACACCAGTGTGATTGTTCAAGTGATCTTGTACCATTCATAACTTTATTCCCATCATTGTGTCTTTTTATTGTTTTTTATTGTCTTTTTAATGTTTATATGATTCATGTGCAATGCAGTTTGTAATGTAATATTTTGGTAACATTAAAATAATGGTCCATTAGTTAATGTATTTACTAACATCAACAAACAATTAGTAATACATTAATTATGGTATTTATTCATCTTTGTTAACGTTAGTTAGTGTTAAGTTAAATAACGTTAGTTCATGCTAACTCACTGTGTACTAACTAATGTAAACAAGCACAACTTTAGATTTTAAATATGATTAATAAATGCTTTGCAAGATTATTCATACTTAGTTATTGTTAGTAAATACATTAACATTAACTAATAAACCACATTTTCTGTTTTAGTAGAGACTTGCTTTGTTTACCAAACAAGTGGATCTAATTGGATTTGTATTGTAAACCTTAAAAGTTAAAACATTTTTAGTTTCTATACTCTTTGCAAAATATGTCCGCAGATTCTGTCTAGCCCTGGCAATAACACATGAAAGAACTCAATATGGCCCTTGTAAGCTGAGAGCTGCATCTTAAACAGGGTGCGAACACCGAATTGAGCTCTCTGTTGCCTCTTCAAGCTTTTAACTGGACAAATAAACCAAATTTATTTCATATAAGTTGATTCGATTGTTTCATAAGTTCAAAGTAAACAGTTGTGGTTCCCAGACGTGGGTTAAATTCAGTGTTCCCACATCTGGGTTAACTTTCAAGGACTCTCCAAATTCACTACTCTCAAATTCAAGGACTTAATGAGGGGGCAGTGAGAGCAAGGATACATTGCGTTACCTTGAGATACATTGTTACACTCTATGTGTCAAACAGAATGCTTTTTTTATTTTGTTTTGGCCAAAAGTGTTTCTGTTTTGTACATCTAATACTATATTTTAAAATGCTCTGATATTAACTTTTGCATGGATTTAACTGAAAAGAGCTTAGAACATTTTGCTTAGATACGTTTTTTTCTCCTGGGTTTACGTTATCTTTACTAGCAAAGCAATATACAGCACAAAATGCATCACGAGGGAAAAAACTTAATGCGTAAATGAGAGTAACAAATGTAAATTAAGGTAGTTAGTATGAACCAATGACTGTAAAAAATATGGACGACGCAACAGCGTCATTGAACGCTTTGAAGGCAAAACGCCTCATGACGGGCACAAGCGGTCGCAAAACATTGCTGAAATTAGAGCCTGGCCATGCGCAGAAGGGACTACCAGATGGAGCCAGAGGTGGAGCCGTGGAATCAATCTTCCAACCAAACGCTTGTACGTCAAATCAACCATGCCCCTCAAACTTATCTGCACTATAACAAAGGCTCACTAATATAAATATCAGCACTTACATTTAAAAACACGTAATAATATATGATTTAAAAACTGTGTGATGTAAGCTGTTTTTAATAATATAATAACAAACAATATATGTTGGACTGCAGAAATAAATTATCTTTCATACACTCTAGCCTAAGTTAGACTCAGCTATGAGCACAAAAAATATTTCTCTTATAACGGGTTGTTGGTATTTATTATCTTCACAGGGGTAGAAATATCACTTGTAAAATATGAACAATAACATATAAACAACACATACATTTTAGAAAGGTTTTTATGTTTAATTACCAATAAACAGGACCCAAAATATACACATCATGGACAGTTATTTGCCATGCGGGAAAAATCATGCGTTTAAAAGATAAGATTTTTAAATATCAACAGGATATTTACACATCCCATCCCTGCACTATATAAATAATCCTTGTCAATTTGTACAATAAACCTAGCAGTATTAATACATCAACTGATGTCTATATGATATAGGCCTATCAGCTGCTGCAACATAGCTTGTATATTGTTTATCATTTTTTGCCTCTGTTTTCATTTGGTTTATTCCATGCCTTAATATCTGGCAAATACGAATTTACCTTCATTTTAATATTTAGTAGGGGTTTTCAAATAAAAAGCCAACCATAAATGATGTATATAAATAATATATAACATTTACAGCTCTATTTGTTATATAAAATTCTGTTTCTAGAATATTAATATTTTATAACCGCAAATTCAGTAGATTAACTCAATAACATGCCGAAACTCAAAGAGACGTCCTTTAAATAAAGTTCAAATAACATTACAGGAGATCAACGTGGAGATAGGCTAACATTAGTTTTGTCTTCCTAATTATTATTTCAGACCCATAAAAAGAATTACTGCTAGATAGCAATCACCTGTGTGTTTCCCGTCATGGCTAGGCGTGTATCAGCAAACTAATAATAAAGCCAGATAAAACCCTCACTTTACCAAATAAACAGTGATCCATCAGATCCTGTAGGTCAGAAAGTAAAGTTTACTGCTGAACTCATTTTATCATGGTAAAATAACACAGAAATCGAATAACACTATAATCTAATCCCAAAGCTCCGATGATCTGAGAAGCTGTCAATCACGATGACACGCCCCGTTTTTTATAGCATTAAATTACTGGCTAAAAACATACTCTTTACAAAAATGAAGATCTGCACCTATATCAGCTTGATAACCAGTGCCTTAATTGACCAAAACCATCCTTCGGGAAATTTTATTGCAAGTGTAATAAATTTTTTTATTTGGGCTCAAATCTCATTCATTAACATGGAGGAGGCGGGCTTTATGACTTGTACTGCAGCCAGACCCCAGGGGGCGATCTAACGGCCGGGACCTTCACTCAAAAGGAGGCGTGAGACACACTTGGTATGAACAGGCCACAAAGTATTGGTGAAATAACACATTAGCCGACCAGAGGGAATAACATGGATTTTTTTCCAGAAAACATAAAAGTTTATTCAAGCACTTTCAAGGACCTTTATCTGTGTATATTTATTTTCAAAAACTTTCAACTTTCCAGGGCCTTTAGTTTGTTTTTTTTCCATATTCCCAAACTTTCAAGGATTTCAAGGACATGTGGACATATTGGATTCGTGCATTACGTATTAAAGGGATAGTTCACCCAAAAAATTTAATTCTGTTGTTCCAAACCTGTTTTTCTCCTGAAACCAGTAGCCACTGACTTAAATAGTATATAAAACGGCTACTGTTTTTATGTGTTCAAGTGTTCAACAAAAAAAAGAAACTCAAAGGTTTGGAACTACCTGAGAATGAGTAAAAAAAATTTTAACTTTGGGCAAACTATCACTTTAAAGTGATTAGATTTTAATAGACCAGTTTTGGTCTTTGTTCAGTGGTAATCCAACAAAAAAATGCACAATGAACTGAAGTCACATGACAATGTTTTTGGTTCCTTTCCTGGACTTTGAACACCTCTGGATCGTTGCTGTCTATGGAGGATGAGGGAGCTCTCGTATTTCATCTAAAATATCTTAATTTGTGTTCTGAAGAGGAACGAAGGTCTCAGGGGATTGGAACGACATGAGGGCGAGTAATTAAATGACGGAATTTTCATTTTTGAATGAACTAACCATTTAACAACTGAATTTCAAAAATGTCATTGTAAAATTTCACTTGAATCTAAACATTGTGGTGCCATAATAACCATATTTATTAGATTACAATATAGCGTGCATTAAAAGAAAGAATGAAAAAGAAAGAGAGAAATAAAAGAAAGAACTAAAGAACAAAAGACAGAAAGAAAGAAAGAAAGAAAGAAAGAAAGAAAGAAAGAAAGAACGAAAGAAGAAAAAAAAGAAAGAACAAGAACAAGAAAGACAGACAAAATGAAAGAACAAGAAAAAAGAAAGAATGAAAGAAACAGCAAAAGGAAAGAAAGAAAAAGAACGAACGAAAGAAAAAAAACAAAAGAAAGAACAAAAGAAAAAAAGAACAACAAAAGAAACAACAAAAAGAAAGAATTAAAGAAGAAAAGAGCGAAAAAAAGAATAAAAAAAATTTAAAAGAAAGAAAAAGGAAAGAACGAAAGGGAAAGAAAGAAAAAAGAAAAAGAGAGCGAAAGAAACAACAAAAAGAAAGAGCGAAAGACAGAAAGAAAGAAAATGATTTAAAAAAAAAAAACACGATTGGACAAAAGTGATGAAGAAAAACATCAAAAAAAAAAGAAAAAAAAAAGCACAAAGCAACACATCGGTATATGAACAATTGGCTTGACCAGTCCAGATCCTGGCATCAACAATAAATAAACAACTCACTCGCAGGCGTTGCTGTACAGAAGGCGGGTGCATGTGCCGTCTCTCTCCTTCTGCTTCACCCACTCCTCCACCTGCGCCAGCTGCTCACGCCTCTGCATCAGATGAGGGTTTCGGTCCACCTCCGCCTGGATCCAGCGCTGCAGGTCATCCTTTGTCATCCTCAGGAGGTTTTCATCATCCTTTTCTCGACTCATGGCTTTACTGCTGGAACAATTTGATGAAAACGGTCATAACATGCGAATGATTTGCATTAGAGCCAGGGTGGCACTGCTCTAATATGATTGATGGCAAAAAGTTCTTGCATTTGTGAAGATGTAAAGCTGAAAGTATTAAGATCCTGATGGATGAGCGCAGATCTTTCAGTTGTGCATTTCTTATATATTCCAAAAGGTAAATTCAATGGCTGTCAATCTGAGTGATCAATTCAATCCAAGACGACATTGAGGTAAAGTTGGTTTTATATTCACACATTCCTTCATTTAACGGTCCCTATATTGCAGTCTAATAAAACGCACAACATATTAAAGCATCTTTCGTGTGGGGGCTCTATTGGATTGAGATCTGGTGACTGTGGGTTTTCTATAAAACCAAACTGGAAACGGAGATTGTATGACGTCATTAGCATGATCTGCATCACAAGTTAAAATTGCTTTAGAGAAATTTCATTTAAACTGTTACTAGGGCTGCACAATATATCGTTTCCGCATCGATATCGCAACGTGATCATTCGCAATAGACACCGCAGGATATGCAATGTTGAGTTTATATTATAATTTATAATTTGCATGTGTTTTTTAATGCCTGTAATTGTATAATGACTTTAAAAGCATTCAGGTATAAGAAATTGTACCATTTGTGACCTTAACTACGATTAATGTTATTGAATTATTTTAATTTTTATCATTCAGTTACTGTACTTGAACACTGTTAGACTCTAGAGATGATAAAACAGTTTATTTTAATTGTGTCTTTTTTTTAAATTATATTTATAGATTGTTATGCATGAAAATACTCACAACACATGCAAATACAGAAATGCACTGCAAATAGCACAGACCACAATGAAAATGTGTCGGGGGACCCCAAAAATTTTATAGATTGTTTATTAGATTTTATGGAGATCCACTCCCACTGCAGAATCATCCCAATTAATTGTAAATTCTTTCCAAATAGAGATATTAAGTCATCTGGTGAAATTGTATTCATATTGCAATATACACTCATATTAGGTACTTTATTAGGTACACCTTACTAGTACCGGGTTGGACCCCCTTTTGCCTTCAGAACTGCCTTAATCCTTCATGGCGTAGATTCAACAAGGTTCTGGAAATATTCGTCAGAGATTTTGGTCCATATTGACATGATAGCATCATGCAGTTACTGCAGATTTGTTGGCTGCACATCCATGATGCTAATCTCTCATTCCACCACATCCCAAAGGTGCTCTATAGACCATTTCAATGTGGCGATGTCACTGGCCCATGAAAATTTCCTGCTTGTTGTCAAACCATTTCATAACTGTAACAAGAGGCAATTCAATAATAACTTTGCGTTAAAACAGCTGCCATAGGATTATTTATCAACATTTGGACTTTTTTGGATTCTCAGAAGCTATGGAAATTAAAAATGTAAAACAGGAAGTATGTTAGGACCATTGTTTTTGTTTACATCCCTCAAAATGGTCTATTGGATTAAGATCTGGTGACTGTGGGGGCCATTTGAGTACAGTGAACTCATTAGCTATGTTTCCATCCAAAAATGCTAATTAACTTTATGCGCAAAACTGGAATATCGCATAAAAGATGTGTGAATAAAGCAGCGTGTCCATCCAACGAGTCAAAAAGAACAAAATCGTCACTTCCTGATTAAATGGCGCCAAATATCAACAGTAAAAATGGATTTTGCTGCGATAAAAAACATTTTTATCATCACATGATCTCTTATAACCAAATCACATGACCTTTTTTTAATGCGCATACTGGAATTTGTTCGGTAAAACTGTTTCCATCGTAGTTTATGCGCACCTTTTCTAATCAAACAAAAAGTTTATCCTACTCAGTTATGCACATACATTTTTTATGCGCATTTTCAAAATTTATGCGCATCTTAGCGTTTCCATCAACCGATTTTTATGCGCATATCCAAAATGCGCATAAAAATAGGTGGATGGAAACGTAGCTATTGTCATGTTCAAGAAACCAGCCTGAGTTGATTCGCGCTTTATGACATGGCGCGTTATTCTGCTAGAAGTAGCCATCAGAAGATGGGTACACTGTGGTCATAAAGGGATGGACATGGTCAGCAACAATACTCAGGTAGGCTGTGGCGTTGCCACAATGCTCAATTGGTACAAATGGGCCCAAAGTGTGCCAAGAAAATATCCCCCACACCATTACACCACCACCTCCAGCCTGAACTGTTGATACAAGGCAGGATGGATCCATGCTTTCATGTTGTTGATGCCAAATTCTGACCCTACCATCCGAATGTCACAGCAAAAATCAAGACTCATCAGACCAGGCAACGTTTTTCCAATCTTCTATTGTCCAATTTTGGTGAGCCTGTGCGAATTGTAGCACCCAGTGTGGTCTTCTGCTGCTGTAGCCCATCCACCTCAAGGTTCGACATGTTGTGCTTCAGAGATGCTCTTCTGCATACCTCGGTTGTAACGAGTGGTTAATTGAGTTACTGTTGCCTTTCTATCAGCTCCAACCAGTCTGGCATCAACAAGGCATTTGCGCCCACAGAACTGCCGCTCACTGGATATTTTCTCTTTTTCTGACCATTCTCTGTAAACCCTAGAGATGGTTGTGCGTGAAAATCCCAGTAGATCAGCAGTTTCTGAAATACTCAGACCAGCCGGTCTGGCACCAACAACCAAGCCACGTTCAAAGTCACTTAAATCACCTTTCTTCCCCATTCTGATGCTCGGTTTGAACTGCAGCAGATCGTCTTGACCATGTCTACATGCCTAAATGCACTGAGTTGCTGCCATGTGATTGGCTGATTAGAAACTTGCGTTAACGCGCAGTGGGACAGGTGTACCTAATAAAGTGGCCGGTGAGTGTATATCGCAAATGTTAGATATTTCCAATATCGTGCAGTCCCTGTTACTGGTTACATTTTACTCAGCCAAGGCTTTTTTTTTTTTTTTTTAAGTCTGATATATATACATGCTGTTCTTTCTGTAATGTCCATAATGAAACTGTTGTTCATATTTTACGGAATTGCCCTCATACACAATGCTTTTGGATTTAACTGTTTATGGTTATTCATCGCAAAGTACATCCAGGTTTCCTGTTATCTTTTAAGGATGTGTTGTTTGGAGTTTTCAATAGTCCTGAGGGTAAAAGTAAGGAAAGTTTATACATTATTAATTTAATACATTATCAATCTCCTTTTATTTCTTGCCAAAGTGCATATACACTGTTGCAAATTCTCTCAAAGTAAACCTTCATCTATTGTTTTTGAAAAGGAACTTCAACAGTATATTCATTAGGTCTATTGCCTCTTCTAAAAATCTCAAAGATCTTAAAACTGTTCATTTATTTCTCCTCTTTAAGTTCTTTGTCCAATGATCTTAAATTATTCGTTGCTTACTCTTTAGCTTTTTCTTTTATATGTATACTTAATGCTTTGTAAACTTCATGTATGATGTTTGTAGTTCTTATTGTTGTTACCCTGTCATTTCTTCGAAACATTTGGTATTATACAAGTACATGGTGGTTATAGTGATTTTGGATTTATTTTAATGAAAAAAATCTTACATATTGTGCCTACAAATTTGTGCTATATTATATGTTAATGTCTGACGAAGCTACACAACAAAAACGGCTGACATATACTTACCATGGTATTGTATACTTGGTATTCTTACTGTTGAACAACTGAACTTGGTATTGTTTTGTATTAGGCTAGTTGTGACCTTTTCTACGGCATGATATAAGACTAACTGTTATGTATGATTACTAAAATGTCACTTTTTTTTAAATTAAAACATGTATTATCAGATCATAATTTCGACCTTTCCCTTTCAGTCAGAACGGCTATCAGCTTTTGACATTAATAGCATCTATTGTTTTGTAAAGTTCACTCACCTAAAAATGTCTAGTTCATTAATGCTGCTTGTAGTAATATTACATTCAATAATCTTACGATTGGAATCTAACCAAACTAACTCTTTTCTTGAGTATTTGTACTAGTTTTAGACATAATAAACGGTTTAGGGCTGTCATCAGAAAATGCTGTTTACGAGAGGCAGATGTCTAATACTCAAGGTCAATAACGTTACTCTTGACTGACAGCTCAAACTGATGATTGACAGATCAAGTAAACGCTTAAAAATACGTCACTCATTGGATATGTACCATAAAACAACGTCGTACCCTTAACATTTAGCAAAACTAAGGCCTATTAAAACCATAGGTGGTTACCATATGCTATGGTATTATGGCATAGAGTTAGATAACCACAAAAGGTGACTTACATACTGTGCAGTCTTCCCAATTTGCTGCTGCTGTTGTAGGTTTGAATCCTGCAAACACTCACATATCAACAACAAACAAACGTAACGTTAAAGAAATACCACCAACAGCTTCGGGAGTATACGGCGCACAATATTCCGTATGTCTAACGTTATATGTGGGAAATGATGCACGGTCGCTGCTTTACAGATAGCACACAACCCCCCAAACCACATGGAAAACTAAAATGAGCGCAATAAAAGAACTAAAAACACATGGAGGGAAACAATTTCCAGTGTTATCTGTGGTAGCGGATGCAGAATCTACAAGAGGCGTTCTGATTGGTCCAGTGCACGTTGACGCGGGAGTATTAGCCACTCCCACTAAACCGACCAATCACTTCCAACACGATGAAAAACTAAACCTAAAATAGGTGGACTTGGTGGAGGTTGTTTGGACGTAATGTGTGCAAGTATAAAAAAGTAATTTATTGCACCAGCGAGTATTTTTCTGTGAAATGTCTGTTAACGGTTATTATTGATTTTATAAAGTGTAATTTATCAAGGTTGCCTGTAAGATGAGACATCGTCACGTGATATCTGTTACCTTTCTCAGCGCTGTAAAACAGAGACCAATCACAGTGGTTTTGTTTTTGTTAACCCTTTAACTGCCCCACTAACAAAAAAAAACTTGGATTGCCTTTCTTAACTCCTAATGTCGCTAGTTAACACACTCAATGCATTTTTTTCAACACATCCCATAATTTCTAAAATATCAACCTCTACCAAATGGTTGATATGTCGGTTTATCGTAAAAGAACCGGAATTAATACATATACTATGAAAAATCTGAAAATATGAAGTGTAAGACTAATTTATTTAAAACATAATTTATAAAACATTTTTGAACACTAAATCATCTTCATTTTTTGAAGTATGCCATAAAATATTTCAGATTCTCATTTAACATGTTTTCTTGTTTTTGTTTTCTACAATAAAACCAAAATCAAGTGTAGTAGTGCAAAAGGATTGTTTGTTAGATTTTTTTGTAAACCAACAATGCTGTGTGTAAACCATTATTTAAAACAGTCGTCCTTTAAATGACTTTAACAGCCATTATTTCAAACAGTCAAAATATGGTCAACCGTTTGCTAGAGCAGGCAGTCAGCGTATGAGTGAAAAATGAGAGAATATACTTAAAAGGATATTTCTCCCAAAAATGAAAATGTACTCACCCTCAAGTGGTTCCAAACTTTTATGTTTTCTTTTTGTTAAACACAAAAGAAGATCATTTGAAAAATGTTAGAAACCTGTAACAGTTGACACTCTTTAAAAAAAATACTATAGACGTCAATGGTTATTATAGGTTTGTAATATTTTTCAAAATATCTTCTTTTGTGTTCAACAGAAAAAAAGAAACTCAGGTTTGTGACAAGTGAAGGTTGAGTAAATGATGACAGAATGATTAGTTTTGGGTGAACTATCCCTTTAAAAATATACATTTTGTGTACACTTTATTTCAATGCTTTATTATCACAATGTGCTGAAAGACAAACAGAACATACACAATATTTTTCAGTTTTTCAGTAATCTTTTCCCTTAAAAGCACACTTTTTTGTCAAAAGTTTCTTTTTTCAATGTTTTAGAATACTAGACAGTCAGAACTATGAAATAGCACATGGTGACATGTAAAACAAAACTTATATTTTACCAATTGGCAAGATCTAAATGCTCTGTGTATGTCAGACTATAAAAAGTACAATACAGCAGAGATAATAATAATTAAAAAAAATGATTTAACAAAATATTGACTCATAATGATATGATTGAATGAAACGGTAAATGCTCATGTACATTTGTCTTTTCTTGTCATTTACACTGTTAGGCTGGACTGCTGGTCTTGGCTTCACCATATTCATCCTCCACCTGACTAGAGCTGTTTTTGCTTAGAGGGTGCTTGCGAGACATCATTTCTTGTATCTTCAGGAAGGTGTCACAATCTGAAGGAAAACGATTCTTCTGAAAAACACAGCTAAAATTAAAAGACGCTTTTAAAACATGGTTAGAAAAAGAGCAACGATACTCACACTCAGAGAAAGCTGCAGGAGTCCACCTTCACACTGCCTCTCCAGAGATAAGAGAAACACCTTGAGTGATTGCTCGGTCAGTTCATTTCCTGAATGAGGAGAAAGGAAAGTTACAGGTAGAGCGTTTGACTCTCATTGAGAAATCAAATCAAATCTGAAATGAAATCACCTGAAAGATTTAAAGATGTAAGGCATGAGTTTCCAGGGTGAATGACTTTTCCGCCAGTGTGCACAATTCCAGGATCCAATAGAGGAATCACTGTGTCAACTGTCACCTCCACAGCCTGACTTGAAGATGGTCCCTTGGTTAATGGAAAAGATGTTTAATTGCCAAGAACAATCCTTGTCTTCTTATCTTGGGAAATGTTATCATCAAAAATGGCGAAATTATAAAAATGGCAAAATGATAATTTAAGTCAGCATTTGAATTAAAGGTGCCATATAATTTGTATAATGCCATAGTTATGCACAGTTGTGATGAGAAGATTCCCCTCAACATCTGTAAAAGCACTTTAAGTACCCAGAAAATCGAAATATAAATGCAAGGAATTAATTGATTAATTAATAGTTGAATAATAAGCGTTCAGTACATAGAAATGGCTAACCATGAGCCTCAAACACCATTTCTCCTATAGACCATTTCAATGTGGTCATGTCATTGGCCCATGAAAATTTCCTGCTTGTTAACAAACTATTTCATAACTGTAACAAGAGGCAATTCAATCATAACTTCATGTTAAAACAGCTATCATAACATTATTTATCAATACGTGGCTCTCTTTGGATTCTCGGAAGCTATAGAAATTAAAAATGTAAAACAGGAAATATGTTGGGACCATTGTTTTTGTTTACATCCCTCAAAATGGTCTATTAGTGTAAAACACTGGTAAAAAATGATCGCCTGACACATGTACACTGCAGAATATAAGTGTTTAATGCAGGTTTATGTATCGTGTCGTATCACTCAGCTCTTACTGTGATTTTTCTGGAATGAATAGATTTAATAAAACTCATCTGTTTATGCAGAGGTTGATATTAATTACTATTTAAACCCATAAAATACATCTCTGTCAGCCCCTTTTGTCAAGTATAATTATAATTTTGCCCATATTTCATTCATTCATAATAATGTATGTTACTCTACTCCTTGCTAAAATAAACCTCTATACCACTGCAGCTGGAAAGATTGTCATTTAACAAGGAAATTTGATTAATTTGTTTCATTATTTAATGACAACATTTAATTAATTTTGCATGTGACAAAATGTATTTAGAGTACATCACATTGTGTGTGTGTGCGTGCCTGTGTGTGAGTGAGCTTCAGGCACTGACCTGAGCTGTGGAAACAAAACTCATTAATATTCATGACCCTTCCAAATAGGGTCAAATCAGACATTTCCAATCTGGAGGTAAATTCTAAGGTTCTAAATGGAGAATTTCTGGAGAAGTTTTTAACTTACCTAAGCCACATACTAGGGTTGCACGATACTGGAATTTGGTACCAATCGATACTAAAATTTTTAAAACGTCCATTTCCCGCTAACATCTGAGCGCTGAGGAGTGCGTTCTTAAACACCGCTGATTTGCCACTGTGTTCACGTGCTCAACAGAAATGACTGTGATTGGCCGTGAAGGTCATCGGTTCACCGAACTTACCGCTAACAAATAACACAGATACAGGGAAAAAGCCACGATTCATCAGTGGATCGTTCGTATGTCAGCTTATAAACAAACAAGCTGATCGACGTGACTTTGAAACGCTCCAGTGTCCCTGTATCTGTGGTATTAAATAAGAACGAGCTCAACAGCGCTTAAATGGATGTTTTTTTTTATTTTTGAGTATCGATTTTGTACCAAATTCCAGTATTGTGCATCCCTACCACATACCTTCTATGTAGATATCAAAGACCAAATGACTATATTGTATCAATGCATCCTATGGCACCTTCAAATGTTTCAAATATAATAAAAAATGTAAGAAAAAAATTGTAAAGATTAAAATGATATAAGTGTAACACTCGAAAATAAATCATTATTAAACCTGACATCTATATGGTGTTACCTCTTGCTCAGATACTGGCAGATTCTTGTCTTTGCCTCCTACTTTTCCAGCCTGACTACGAAGAGCTTTATTATCTGGGTGAAAAACAATGCATATAAAATCAGTTTTTATTCCAAATAAATGATGTCAAAGGAGTTTAACTACCTTTCTTAGCCCCTTTTCCCTCCTCTTTCTTTACTGCCGGACTTTGCGCTGGTTTCTCCTCTTTCTTAGGATTGTCCTATATACAATAGTTTCAAATCAGACCTTCTTTACATGTCAGAAAACATACAACATTCAGGCAACAATATATAATCTACCCTTTTTTTGGTGGTGTGTTTTGCACTCTTGCTGATTTGATCCAGTGAAGAGTTGCTGGGGACAGAAAGGGCCTGCTCATGTGAGTCTGCAAGACTAACCAGAGACGACTGGACCATCTCTGATTGGTCGCCTTTAATTAAAAGCTTCCTCCTCTCAACAATCTCTTCATGAGTCAGAGCAAACGGGCCAAGAACCTAAAAAAACAGATGCAGACATTTCACAGTCAAATGTCTTAATTTATGCACATAATATGTAGTCATTAATAGAAGAAAATATATTTATACCTCAGCCAAACGAGCTGCTCCATTATCTCCTATGTGGTTGTAGGATAATGACAAACATAGCAGGGAACGATTTAAACGCAGACCCTTTAGAATGAGGACAATAATGAAATACACTTCATTTGAAATATGTGCATTCTTGACATTATTAGAAATGCCAGATGGACAGATTTCAATCCTACATACCTGAGCAATATGAAGGGCACCTGCATCACCAATACTATTATAGGCCAGGTTGAGGGACAGGAGGTTTTTGTTGGCAGAGTGTGTATTAGAGAGAGCTGAGCCAATCAGACGAGCTCCTTCTTCTCCTACACGATTGTTTCGTAATGATAAGTCCGTCAGCCTAGCATGAACATTATTTAAAATGAGCTGAGTGAGTTATTTAGGAATAATGCATTTTGTCATAATGAGAGAGATATAGTATATTATTATGAAACATTTACAGTTGAAGTCAAAATTATTAGTGCCCCTGTGAATTTTTAGTTTTTTCAAATATTCCTAAATGATGTTTAACAGAGCAAGGAATTTTTCACAGTATTTCCTATAATATTTTGTCTTCTGGAGAAAGTCCTATTTGTTTTATTTCGGCTAGAATAAAAGCAGTTTTTAATTCTTTTAAAACCATTTTAAGGTCAATATTATTAGCCCCCTTAAGCAATATTTTTTTCCGATTATCTACAGAACAAACCATTGTTATACAATGATTTGCCTAATTACCATAACTTGCCTAATTAACCTAATTATCCTATGTAAGCCTTTAAATTGCACCTTAAGAAAGAAATCAGTTATTAGAAATTAGTTATTAAAACTATTATGTTTAGAAATATGTTAAAAAAATCTTTCCATTAAACAGAAATTGGGGGCAAAAATATACAGGGGGCTAATAATTCAGGGCTACTTCAACTGTAAGTAAATGTGTGGGTACCTACTTAAAGGTACAGTTCATTAAAAAAAAATTTATTATGTCATAATTTACTCTGAATGCCCCTGTTGAACATTCATGAAAAATGTTGGAAACCAGCAGCCATCAACTTCCATATTTTTTATGAGTAAACTTAAATTTTTTGGTGAACTATCACTTTAACTGCGTTTTGGGGACATATTTGTAAACTAAATCTAAGCTATCTGAGTCAACAGATAGCATTTATTAGTATCAATTACATTTTTTTAAATTTTTAAAATCGAGGCTACATGGTGAATAATAGGGAGAAAACACTTCAATGACCAGTTTATGGCAACGTCTCCTCTTGTAATGTCAGTGTTGATAAATTGTCTGGCTTGTTTCATATGCAAACAAGTATCTGCATCTGAAAGGGTATAAACCAAATGACTGACAAGAACTCATAGGCATGACCCTATGGTGGTGTGGGGGGATCCTTTGATGTAACTGGTATAAAGTACTGTCTCACAGACAGATATCTGGGTTAAGATCTTTGAAGGGTGACGAATTAACATCCCTGCTGAATAACTGTACCTTCATTAAACTCTTCTTCCCACAAGAAATTTGGTCAGCTTACTTATTTTATGTAGAGCAATCTGAGCCACCCAATGACAATTGAGCCAAATACACCAAAATCTAACAGTGTGGAAGGAAATAGGAATGGGATGATAAGCAGTTTCAAGATTTACAGCGGTTTCGAAAAGTTACAGTTTTAAAACCGCTAAAATTTTCTGTTATACCATTCCAAAGGTATATGTATGGTTTTTTTACATGTTGTTGAAGACTATTTTATTTATTTATTTATTTATTTAGGGCAACAGTATCTTAAGCAGCAAAGGACCCTCCACATCAAAAGCTACTGGTCAGCCCACAAATTCAGCAAACATTTGAAAAACTAATCGCTTACCACCTACATATATGACAAGCATGCTATGGACCTGAACAGTGCAGTATTGTGTTTAGTGGGAAAATGATGTCGTTATTTACCCAGACATTTAAAAGTAACTTAATTTAGAGTAGTAATCACAATATCTTGTGTCTTGTGGAAGGAACATAAACAAATGTCCAGAAATATTAGATAGGAGGTTTAGACAACTACCAGACCCATCTTACAGAGATCCAAAACTACATAAGAGTGTTTATACACTATGATGGAAAATTCTAATGATCAACTGCTTTATTTTGCAGAATGCAGAGAAAAGGATGTATCCGCCAAGACCAAGCCACACATGTTGTAACAGTGGCCGATAGATAGCTTTAGAAGACTACAAAAAGCTCTTTTGTCTTGAAGTGGAGATGTATCTTTCCAAAGTGTTGCATGACCTTGTGTCTACATGCTGGGTATAAAAACTCACAGCTACGGAGACTGAGACACAGTCACTTACACATTTGCTCTGTGAGTGTGTAACAGGTGTCATCCCGCAGGATTATTGTACTAAACAGATTTTTGCTTTGCTCTATTCCTTGTCTGACTCAAGTTGATTTAGCAGATTTCCACGCCACCACCTAACCCATCTCCAAACTGTAATTGAATGTATTAGGCAGAAACAGAGACATTTTAATTCATCCAGACCTATGTTTGAGGCCTTAAATTGACATACTGCAACACATTAACATCATCCTCAAGGAAATTGCAGTTTATGTTAATGGCCACCGACTGTTAAAACTTGAATGGGTGAGATTTCAAGGATTTCTCATCATTCTCAATGATGAAAATATGTTTCTATATATGCTTAATATTTTTGTTGACATTTGTTTGTAACATTACACATTTCTTTAAACTCCATCCTTGTTCATTCATTCATTCATTTTCTTTTCGGCTTAGTCCCTTTATTAATCTGGGGTCGCCACAGCGGAATGAACCGCCAACTTATCCAGCATATGTTCTACGCAGCGGATGCCCTTCCAGCTGCAACCCATCTCTGGGAAACATCCATACACACTCATTCACACGTACACTACGGACAATTTTAGCTTACCCAATTCACCTATACCGCATGTCTTTGGACTTGTGGGGGAAACCGGAGCACCCGGAGGAAACCCACGCGAACACGGGGAGAACATGCAAACTCCACACAGAAACGCCAACTGACCCAGCCGAGGCTCGAACCAGCGACCTTCTTGCTGTGAGGCGAACGTGCTACCCACTGCGCCACCGCATCGCCCCATCCTTGTTCAGTAAAAGTATTAATTTCTTTTTTTTTTTTTTAAACATACTGCCCACAAACTTCTAAATAACAGAATATATTGTAAACACCAAGTGTGTGTGTGTGTGTGTGTGTGCGTGCGTGCGTGCGTGTGTGTGTGTGTGTGTGTGCAAAAAATGCGAATGACTCACATGCTGTCCTCCCCTAGGAGTAAATGGTAACTCTGCTCAGGGAGTGGGTTGCCTTCCAAAACCACTTTCCTAGCAAGAAATAAGTTGGCACTTGAATTTTCCAGTATCTATTATCATTTTCCAGTATCTATTATCATTTTCCAGTATCTATTATCATTATCCAGTATCTATTATGATTATCCAGTATCTATTATCATACATTTAGAATATTTACTGAATAGATCCTTTGCCTCTGTTGTAAAGCACAAGTAGCCCAAAACGCACTAATGTATATAAGTTTGAAGTATACGATGTATGTAAGTAAAGACGATCATTTAAGATTTGGAAACACAATTTATATTCACATTTTATCTCTGCCAGCCCCTTTTGTGAAGTATAATTATAATTTGGCCTAAATTTCATATACAACACAACTCAGGAGCAAATTACGTTACTCTGGGGTCTATAAATAAATATCTACAAATAAACCTCTCTACCACATGAGTTGAAAAGATTGTCATTTAACAAGGAATCTACTTAGTCTGGTAAAATATTTATTGACTGATTAATTGGATTGAGTATGGTTAATTTGAAGGGCGGCGTGGTGGCGCAGTGGGTAGCGCTGTCGCCTCACAGCAAGAAGGTTGCTGGTTCGAGCCTCGGCTGGGTCAGTTGGCATTTCTGTGTGGAGTTTGCATGTTCTCCCCGTGTTTGCGTGGGTTTCCTCCGGGTGCTCCGGTTTCCCCCCACAAGTCCAAAGACATGCGCTATAGGTGAATTGGGTACGCTAAATTGACCGTAGTGTATGTGTGTAAATGGGAGTGTATGGGTGTTTTCCAGTGATGGGTTGCAGCTGGAAGGGCATCCACTGCGTAAAACATATGCTGGATAAGTTGGCGGTTCATTCTGCTGTGGTGACCCCAGATTAATAAAGGGACTAAGCCAAAAAGAAAATGAATGAATGAATGAATGGATGGTTAATTTGCATGTGTGTATTTCAAAATACATCACACTGTTTCTGATTGTGTGTGTGTGCATGAGAACAGAAGGGAACAGACCACATTAATATTCACAACCCTTCCAAATATGGTCAAATCAGACATTTCCATTCCATTCACAAGAACTTTGGTCAGCTAACTTATTTTAAATACAACATACATTCACATTCATTTATTATTCTTCGACTTAGTCCCTTTATTCATCAGGGGTCACCACAGCGGAATGAACCGCCAACTTATCCAGCATTTGTTTTACACAGTGAATGCCCTTCCAGCTGCAACCCAGCACTGGGAAACACCCATACACTCTCACATTCACACACATACACTACGGCCAATTTAGTTCATCCAATTCACTTTTACCACAGGTCTTTGGACTGTGGGGGAAACCAGAACACCCGCAGGAACCCACGCAAACGCGGGGAGAACATGCAAACTCCACACAGAAATGCCAACTGACCCAGCCGCGACTCTAACCAGCGACTTTCATGCTGTGAGGCGACAATGCTAACCACTTAGCCACCGTGTCGCCCCTACTTACATTTACATTTTTATAGAAATTATTTCATAGTTAAAAAATGGTAAATATGGGTAACCTAAAATACAGTTTGACTGTTCTCACCTGAGATTTGAGCACAGAGACACTGTGTTTTTCATGGAGGTGAAAGTGCGATCTGTCAGACCTATACGCCACATGCTGCAAAGCATAACCATTCATAAAGATGAACATAATATACTTACACAAACACAACACACAACTCAAAAGCTTACCGCAAGCACTGTAAATTACTGAGAGACGGCAATATCTTGCTCAGCACCCGAAGCATCAGTTCATCCACCTTCCATCCTGTCAAAAATAATAATGAGCAAAAATGATACAGCTCCATCCTATTGTTTACAAAGAAAAAACTTCAGTCGTACCAGATATCTTGACTTCCTTTACGTTGTTGTGCTCTTCGTTCTCCAGCTCTATCTGAAGGCAGCGCCCAGGGGACCATTTTGTCATTCTGCTTTCTAAGGAAAACATAGATTGATCATCATTCGGTCTGCGTCAGTTGTTTTTATTGGGAGATATTTTTGTGTTTTGATGCTTTGAGACACAATATCCAATTATAAGGCAGTATAATTGTAAAAATCTAATTATAAGGTCAAATATGAACATTTCCTCACATTTGCTCACTCAAGTGGTTCTAAGCTTGTGAATTTCTTTCTTCTGTTTTACACAAAACACAATATTTTGAAGAATGATAAAAAAGCAGTCATTGACACCCATAGTAGAAACAAAAAAATACTATGTAAGCCAATGGCTGTATTTTTCCACCATTCTTCAGTAGATCTTGCTTTGTGTCAAAAGTTTAATTTTTTATGTGAACTATCGCTTTAATGACAGTGTTTACCCAGAATCCTTGGCCGCTTCAGCTTGACAGAAGGGATCTCTTTCACTCCCATAAGCTTACACAGTTCGGTCAAGTCCAGCTGGAGATGTCCTGAACACTGGTAGTCATCTATCGTAGTTTATAAAACCAACAAAACATTGATATTTAGTAGTCGTTACATACTTTGGGGGCCACAACGCAACATATTCAGTGCGTGTCAGTTGTTTTAATTAGGAAAACAATTAATAGTTTTCTGGTGTCCAATATTTTAATCTCCAAGATGGATGCGCAGCCGACAAATCTGCCACAAATGTGTCATGAAGAATTGAACCAGTTCTGAAGGCTAATAAAGTGTCTGGTGTTTTATTTAAAGTATATTTTGCTTATTTAAACCTGACACGAATATCTGTAGTGAGTCTGTTAGTTTATACAGTCACATACCTGCAGTTTTACGTTTAGGTTCCTCCTCAATTGCAGAATCCACCTTGTCCACTTTCTCTTTTGAGGGCTTCTCAACTCGCTTTCTCATCTTTCATGTGGGGAACTGTTTTAGTATGGGTTAAGTTCACTTTGTTTTTTAAACTAAAACCAGATAAAAATAAAATAATAATATTGGAATTAATGTAAAGTAACCGTTCATTCAGCTCGAGCTGTTTTTTCAGCTTGGGTTGTATTTTGTTGCCATGCCAACAACAGGTTGCTTGAAATACAACGGTTACATTTGGCGCCATCTAACGCATTAAAAACGCATTAAAAATAGACTGTTTTATTTTTTTGAAACTTTTTATTTAAGATTTTTCAATATATTTTTTAACAGAACAACCCCTTCCCCAACATTTTTACCCCTTACACACGAGGGGATACATAAAATAAATAAAAAAAATAATAATGAAATTATAATAATAAAAAATAATAATAATAATTAAAAAAAAGATCCATAAAAAAAAGAATAATACAAATTTTACAAATAAAAGGTATTGCCATCATGATTACTTCACATGGGATACATTTGTACATCAAGTTACATTGTGTTGCACTGTAGTTACATCAAATTACAGTGATGATAGGTTAAGCAACCTCTAAATATACATATCTAAATATGTCATAATACTTTTCCACCTCTTCAGAAAGATAAAATAGACTGTTTTTTAATTAAAATGATATAATATTTCTTTCTTACCGTCACCAAAATCAGATACAAAAATTTTAATATTGACAAAACTATAAATGACTGATTGAAGGATAGTTTTAAACAGACTTCCATCGTTAATCTGCTGAATTCACCTCAGCCACACACACACATAATACATTAAAATATATCTTTGCTCACCGTCTACACATCTATAGGTTGTTTGCAATCACGTGGTTCTGGTGACGCGCGAAATTCAGATGAAGGGCAGGAAAACTAAATGGGAGACAGATGAATTCAGCTTGAGATGAGTGCTTTGGTCACATACATTGAATCAGAATCAGAAAGAGCTTTATTGCCAGGTATGTTCACACATACGAGGAATTTGTTTTGGTGACAGAGCTTCTACAGTGCAACAGAATTACAGAGACAGGACAAAAAACAGATAATAAATATATTTTAAAAATAAAAGTAAATAGTGAATGCAAATATACAAATTGACAAGTGTATGTACAGGAATATTACTATATACAACGTTATATGGCAGCTGTTATGTGCAAATTAGCATGTAAAATATGTTGTTAAATAAGTGTTTGTGTATAAAAAGTGTATAGCGAGTTGGAGTAGATTGATAAATATGGTCTTATTTTACAGAAAACCCTCCCAATTTTACAATGCATATAGGATGTTGCATATTTTTGTTCATTGCATTTTAAGGTTTTATTTGTGTTACGATCGGTTACGATCTGTTTGGTCCATCTTCTTTCTGAAGGTTTCATTTTATTCCCCTGGGTGGCAGTAAAGTACTTTTTAATCTTGTTTTGAAAATAAAACGTTTATCTGTCTTATAAAAATGCCAAGCTCATATTATTATTGTTGTCATTGTTGTCATTAGGTAGATCTTTCAATGTTTATTTAAAATTACTCAAAAAAAACGTCAGTTTTAGCAATTACCATAAACCATGTTTTATTTAGTTTTTCCCTTTATTGTATTCTTTAATTCCCAGCATAAAAACATGAGATCAGAAAATCACTACAAATTGAGTCATATACTTTTGCAAATGAACTCTTCATATATTTTCATCATTTTTCATAACCCAGACCAGCAATTCATTCATTCATTCATTTTCTTCAGCATATGTTTTACGCAGTGGATGCCCTTCCAGCTGCAACCCATCACTGGGAAACATTCATACACACTCATTCACACACATACACTACGGACAATTTAGCCTACCCAATTCACCTATACAACATGTTTTTGGACTTGTGGGGGAAACCGGAGCACCCGGAGGAAACCCACGCGAACACGGGGAGAACATGCAAACTCCACACAGAAACGCCAACTGACCCAGCCGAGGCTCGAACCAGCGACCTTTTTGCTGTGAGGCGAACGTGCTACCCACTGCGCCACCGTGACGCCCCAGACCAGCAATTATGGCTGCAAAATATAAACTTTCAAAGTATAAAAGATATGCAGTCTCAGCTTGCTTCATCAAGGCTACATCCAGATACTATTGCTTCTCTCCGTTAAACCACACTCTGGACATGAATTAAAATGTTTACAGGAGGGCTAGGACAAATAAAAACACAATTCAGGTGTTTAGAAAGAGTATATTTTAGTATATACTGAAAACAACAATCTGAAGGATGAACTTACGGATAGAAGGAAACAAAAAATCCATTATAATGTGCGCGCTCATAATAAACCGCGGTGCTCTTGGGTTGTTCTGAATTGCGTCTGGCTTGCAACACGCAGTTAAAACAAGTCTTCTTTGTTCAATAACCCTGCTAAAAACAAAAGAAAACATCACAACATTCCAACAAACAGGCATACAGTTACCATATTTCTATTTTAAACTATAGTAAACTAAAGTTTGAAACTAATAGACGGGCCACGCTGCTCCCACCCACCATAACCCTCGCAGCAGGTCCCACTACCGGCCTCCCGTGTTTCCCTGAGGGTCATCAGAACCCCATGTAGCACCCTGCCTAGGGTGCATGGGCCGCCTCGCCTCAGGGAGTGCACGAGCAAACCGGGCGCCAGTCCGTGCCGGTAACACCGGAATGTTGCTCGGCGGCACATACCGAGCAACAAACACGTAATATTCTTCGCGATATTGTGTTTACGTACGCAAACCGCGAAGAACTACAGCACAGACGAGTGAAGCTTCACGAAGCGGACTTCGTGAGATTGACGTGGCTCCACTCGTACCGTCGGTATTGAACTCACCTTGGTTAAGTACAAACAGCAACACCGAGAGAAACTGAGAAGGAACTGAATAGTTTTACGAGAATGCAGATCGAATGTTTAGAACACGATGTCACTGGCTGAAAGATGCAGTCACCTTATAAGTGCTGAAGAGTTTAAGATAGATTGATGCACGCACACACACACACACACACACACACACACACACACATATATATTCTCAATAGCAAGAGATTTGTTTGCTTAAGCTTAGCAGAAAACAACTGTAAACAACAATAGAAACCATCAAAGGAACCCATATGAACACAGCCAAAATGACTGATTTGAGCATGCACATATTTGTCATTCCAATCGTTCTCAAAAATATGTACATGCCGCCTTTCTTCCGTTTCTTGAAATTTCCCCCTTTATGAGGAAAAACTTTTGGAATTCTATAAAAGCTGTTCGGCATTTCTTATTTTGGCCGATTTAAACAATTACAAACAACATAAAACATAAACATTTTGATGTTCTGATAGCGATTCCTATGTAGAAGAACCACTTCCTGCCCTCCATCTGAATTTCGCGCGTCATCAATCACGTCATGAAAACAACCTATTAATTTTTTTTAGATTTTTTTCTAACATGAAAAAAAACAATTACTCATTTTTAAAAATACACACAGGTGTATAGATGACAAAATGTCCATGTCAAAACCTATCATAAAAGTGTATTTTAATTAGAAAAATATGACACATTTACATTACATTTTGTATAAAAATATAAAAACATGAACATGGATTTCTTTACCAACACCAGTCCTGATAATAACTGCTAAAAATGTGTTAATTTGAAGGATTTTAACCCTTTAAATTAAACATTGTTTATATAATGCACAAATACATGAAGGTGCTGACAAATGAATTCAAATTCAAATTATTACGGTAAAATTAGTGATCTCTCTTAAGTGTAAGACCCAATATTTGTGAAGTATTGATTTACAAACATGTAAATTAAAAGATATCAGATGTCATTTGGGATTACTTAAAACTGAATGTCTGGAAATGTGCAACTGCATTAACATCAGTATGTGAAGTCATCAGTCCTGCTGTTAATTATAACAGAAGTAATTCAATTACAATGTTCATATTTAGCAAGTCTTTTCATTGTCGATGTATTTTGTAGTTCAAATGATGGTACACAACGTCACCGAGCTACGCAATAGTTAAAATTCACTTTATTTGAAGATGTATTGACCGTCCATACAATTAAAATACGATTTGTCTGTATACCTGGAGTAATAATGGTTATGACCTAGTAAAGAACGGCATCACAGATTCTCTGCTAAATGTATGAGCAACAAGCAAGTATATTCACAATAATGTAGTGCTTTTTATTAAAAAACAAACAAACAAAACAAATAGAATATAAAACGGAAAAAAAGAAGTAAAAACCAACAGCATTTTCATGACTTATAATTACAAACTTTGAACCAGAGTGGAAGTGGAAGTTTCGACAAACTGTACACAACATCACAAAATGCCTGCCAGTCTGTCCATATACAATGCTTGCATCTTATTTTGTGATTGTCTAAAAAGAACTAAACAAATCACACAAAAAACACAGAAATACAAGAAATACAAGCATTATATTTATGACCGCTATCACAAAAAAAAAAAAGAACAATCTTTTCTCGTTCGAAAAATAAAAAGTATTTAAAAACGACAACAAAATTTAAAAAAAAAGGAGATTAAGAACATGATATCGGGTTGACAGCTTCTTTTTTCCTGCCAAAATATCACTTTACATTTTTATGTTGGTTTGTTTTTTTAGTGTTCAACACTTTGCAGCAAAAAACGAGGAACATTATATCTATTTCTCCTCAAAAAAGTAATAATAATAATTATAATAATGTTAATATTAATTATTACAGTGACAGGTGCCAGGTTTGGGGTCACTGCGATGTCCCCTTCAAACAAAAAACAAAAAGTCCATCAGATGATTCTCCCTCGATTCATAGTTTGGGGTAACAAGGTTTCAGACGGTTGTGCCGGAAATTTGTCGCGATTATTAATCATGATGTCTGTCCACTTCTCGTAAAGTTACAAATCGCATAATAATGATAATAATAACAATAATAATAATACATATAGGGCTGAATCCTGTACAATACAATACACAAAATCCATTATCAAGATATTGCTTTTGGAGACATCTCTCACATTTTTCCGTCTGTATATATACATAGCTTGGCACTATACAACTTTCATTCCTTTCGTTTGTCAGTTTTGTCTATTTAAGGGATCTGAAATCATAGCTGACGCATTAAGGGCAGAAATCTCATTGTGATTTTGTTATAAACATTCTCCATGGCAACCTGAAAGGCCATTAAAACAAGTAACGAAAGCCAAAAAAGAACCATTTAAAATTAAAAACATCGACATTAAATCCTCGACCCGTTCCCACCCTCCCTCACAAGCCACTCACAAAAAAATATGACATCACATGATACAATAAATCCTTGTGAATTCATGAATTAAACTGTTAATTAACTGCTGTCGAGCCCTTAGTTGTTTCCTCTTTCATATTTATATTATCCGAATGGGCTCTTTTTCTCTCTCACACACACACACACACTCAACAAACACCGTAAATAATCTCACACACTACCAAAAAACAAGATAATGGCATTCTAAGGCGTTATATAAAGCCAGCGCGCCTCCACTGCTAGATTTATTTTTGTTTTGTTTTGTTTTTTTTGAGCTGGTGAATTTAAATACTTTTGTTTAAAAAAAGGGGGCGGGGCTGGCAGCCATTCTAACCAATCACAATGCCCACGATAACAGAAGCTAAACATTCCAGCCCAGTCCTGAAGTCCCGAGCTCACAAATATGAACCGTCGTGCTCCATTCCTAATGTAATTACAGTATAACCAATAAAAAAAAAGAAGGTAATATACTTATTTGTTTTGCTTTATCGTACAGCATTGATCAATACTGCGTTGAGTGTTAGTGTGTCTCATCCGTACATCTCGAATGATGTCCGTGTTGTTAAAAGTGCAGTTAGCCAACGTTCTTTCTCAGGTCTCTCTCTTTTTTTTCTTTCTTCTCAGTCTAGGGGCAGTGTGTGTGTGTGTGCGCTACACTGCACCTCCTCCTATGTTCTTCTTTTTAAGTCAATCCCACTTTAGACCACAAGGTGGCGCTGGTCTCCCTTGTTTTTTTTTTTTTCCATTTGCAGCTGCAAGAAGGCTAAACGTAGTACCGTGCCTTCCTTTACACAACTTGGGAGAAGTTTGACCAGTGAATTCAGAGTTCACTCATGATTCACTCCATCACAATTTAGTTCCTATGCGTGTACTTTTGAAGGTCGACGCCTCTCAGATTGCATGTCCTCAGTGCACGAAGCTTGGGCTGGTCTCTCTCGGAGTTTCTTCATGACTGCAAAATATAAATATGAACGTGTCTTCCTGGATGTCCAGTATTTTCTTGCTGCTCGGCAATGGTGCCGGGCAGAGTGTGTGTGGTCAGCGTTACTTTCTGCAAATGAATTCGCTTAGTCCAAGCGTCCGTCTGCGCAGGCGACGACCTGAGCCTTCCTCAAGAAGATACGTCACATCTATCGCTGCATGGGAAACAGAGATAATGGAGGTTTGTGTTAGATTTGTTGTGGTGTATGGCTAAAAGAGCAGCTTATGAATATAAAGAGTGGTTACAATGTTAGAATTATGTTTGCGATTCATTCTTTACAATTAAAAAAATTACAGTTTTTTTTTACATTTTTACAGATTTTTTTAATTGTTTACATTATGAAAATGACCCATTGTTTTACAAAAAAAACTAATAACAAAACAAACATGTTTCTGGTGGTTAAATCATGGAAACCACAAATCAACCATAAATATGCTACACTAGACATAGTGTAACATTGGTGTTTGTAGTAAAACTCTGGTTTAGGGTTGCCATCAGTGTTTGGGAAAGTTACTTTTGAAAGTAATGCATTACAATATTGAGTTACTCCACAAAAAAGTAACTAGTTGAGTTACCTAGTTACTTTTTATGGTAAGTAATGCTTTACATTACTTTTGAGTTACTTTTCTTTACCTACCTAAAGCTTGATCTCTTTTAGAACTTGCAGGGTATTTGTCTTTTTTTAAAATAGAGGAGCTTTGCATTTAAGACACACTGTATAACCTACACCTTCATTAACAAAAAAAAAAAAAAACTAATAAAAAAAATAGGATAATGTTATCTTCTGAGAACTTCCTGATGCTATACATGCCGTATATACAGATTAACGAAAGTTGAAAGCAATGTGTTTACTACTTTTGTATTTTGTCTTATTAGTTTAGTAAAATCACTGTCTAATGAGACAATCCTCTTTTCTTCCATGTGTTCAAAAAAGAAATGTAAGGCTCTGCCATCTTGGTTTTTGTCTGTTCCCGTAGGGAGCTCATTTTCTCATTGAGTGTGATCCAACGTGATTACACAAATTTTAATTCAGCAAACTATTTTTTAAAAGTGTATTAATTAAACTAAAAAGTAACTTGAGTTACATTTTTAAAAAAGTAACTCAAATATTATTACTTATTTTTTTAAAGTAATGCGTTACTTTACTCGTTACTTAGAAAAGTAATATTATTACGTATCTCGTGTTACTGGTAATGCGTTACCCCCAACAGGTTGTCACAGTACCATGATTTCAGTATTTGGTACCAATACCAGTGAAAATACAGTTCTTGGTACCAATTTCTCAAAAAAAACAACAACAACAAAACATACTAACTGAACAACTCACTATTTTTAATAACAAAGTTGAGGACATTTAAATGGTTTAAAGGGTAATTGATTGTTTTTATGTGAGCTAATGAATAAATGATATAAATGAATAAAAAATTCTGCTACACATCAATCAAAATTGTGTGAATAAAGAGAGAGAATAAATCACAATTAAGTTGACAAAAGGTGATAAAAAATCTGAAAATAAGTAGTTATTTAGTAGTTAATTATAGTACAAATATAGTATAGTACATTTACAGTTTTAAATCTGTTATAAACAATGTAGGTCTATACATAAGCCAAGACAAATTTCAATTGATTATTTAAACTAAAACTACTAAATCTTATTAACAAACATACAATTTTATGGCTGAATATATGGGTGAATAAAAGAACTATACTGTTCTAATACTAAAAAAAAAAAAATATATATATATATATATATTGTTATTGTATCAATTTGTGTTTGAAACAGAAAAAAGAAGCCGCAAAGATCAGCTGGTCTGTCTATGAGCTGACATACGAGCGATCCGCTGATGAATCGACTGAATTTTACAGCTTTAAAATGCTCCAGTGTTCCTGTATCTGCACCCAGTAAACAGCAGTGAAGAGTGGTGAACTGATGACCTTCACAGCCAATCAGTTTTTTCTGTTGAGCACGTGAACACAATGGCAAATCAGCAGTGTTTAAGAATGCACTCAATAGCGCTCAAGTGTTAGTGGGAAATGGACGAAATTTTATGTATGAATGACAAATTGGACCTCTTCCCAACAGAGAAAACCACCAACAATGAAGAACGCATGATTAAATGCTGTCATGGCTTTGCAACATACCTGTCAACATTGGGATGTGAAAATAAGGGATACTCCCCCACCCAAATAAATAAATAGTATGCATTAGAAAAAGCTGCAAATAAAGTAGCAAACAGTTTAGCCTATTAAAATCAATAGCTATTATAAAGAAATTGAATCAAGTTATCAAATCTCATTAACTTTTTCTTCACTGTATAATTTAAACATTCTGGTTAAAGAGCAGTGAACGAATCTCTCATTTAGATTTTTAATTTCATCACATTAAATAACAGAGGTGTCACTTTAAAAATGCACAGATATATAATGAAAGCATTCGATTGCTTTTCTAACTTTTTATGCTCATTTAAGACAAAATTTGTTGTGTTTAAAAGAAAACCCACCAAGATCGACATGTTTAGATATTATTATTATTATTATTATGATGTATATATTATATGTCTGTTCAAACACGCACCTAAAGCCCAGAGTGTCAACTTTCACTTTGCTTCAAATCACGTGTACAGAATCCGTTTGGGAAACAGCATCTATTTATCACTATGGAGCGTGTCTGACAGTCACGCACCGCTACATGAACTGACTGTTTTGAGGATTGCATAGGAGGGGCAACGGCGCCTGTAATGGAAAGGAAGGGAATCCCGCCGTTTTCATATTTATTTCAAAGTGTTTTCATGCCTAAATAAAATGAAAACACAGAACAGATTCACATTTAAGAGCAAGGGGCGTCCCCTGGTGGTTCGGCGGTATGGTTTGCGTATAGGGAGGATCAGCCCTTTAATGTTTATTGCCACCCTTCATAGAAAGATTAAAAATATGGGAGAAATATGGGAATATACCTTTACGGGACGGTAGAATTGTAAAATATGGTAGAATCCCGGGAAAAACTGGAGGGTTGACAGGTATGCTTTGCAATCCGAATATGTTGTTATAATGTAAGTCAATGGGGCAAAAACAGCCCCGAACATAATAAAAGGGTTGTCAATTTGCCCAGAGTGTATTGAGTTTTTGAAAATTTCCAAAGCATTTTCCCAAAATAAGATTTGTCACCAAAAATCATTTAATTTGCTGAAACAAAGAAAGTTGTGGCCAAATTAAGCCTTAAAACCCCCCAGAGTGGATGAAAACATCCCCAACAGCACACAAAGGTTAAACCTTTAATTAAACAAATAATGGCAATCTTACCGTTCTTAGTGGGTGCGCGGTGCAGCAGGTCGAGCAGGATCTTGTTGAGCCGCTCTCTCTGCGCTTCTCTCCTGCCCAGGATGGCGGGATGAAGAGGAGAAGAGGAGATGGAGGAGGAGCACTGTGCGTCTATGGGCTCCTGCGCTCCTCCTTTCTCTCTGCATCCCTCCTCTTCCTCCTCCTCCTGCATCTCTCTCCTCTTCTCACTGTCCTCCTCCTCCTCCGCCTCGTCCTCCTCTCCAGCCGTCCTGCTCTCCTGTGGCGAGGGTCTCTGGGGTGCCGGAGCGCTGGACTCCTCCTGAGCAGCCTCCGCATCTCCTTCTGCTCCTCGTCCTCCGTCCTCGTCTCCTTCTCTGGTGAAGCTGGAGGATAGACGCTCGCAGGACGTGCTAGAGGACGATGGCTCTTCATCTTTGGGCCGCTCGCTCTTCCAAGCAGAGCGCCCGCCATTCCTCTTGTAGTTATCTGGAACATAGTGAGGCTGCGGAGAGAAAGAGGAAATTCTTATTTAAATTAATTAGAATAAAATTTTATTACTATGGACCTTTTTCACAGTAGGTTTCTCAGTAGCGGAAGTCATCATAGTTGGTAAACCTAGAGCGAATGGGAAACCCAGTGAATGTGAGATAACAACAAATATTTTTTTTACAATCCTATTTGCTGAAATAATAAAAGAAAACCTCCATGATGGCGTTATCAAGACTTTCAGAAAAAGGAAAGAATTGTGTGAGACTGATAACGGCAGCCAGAAGAGAGAACAACGTTAAATTTACTGTCCTGCCCCATAAACGCAGCATTAGAAAGCACAAGCACAAACGGTTATTAGGTTTTTATAATTTGATGTGAAAATGATATACAGTGCTCAGCATATATAAGTATACCCCTCACAAATCTATCTTTTAAATTCATATTTTTAATAGGAAGCTATACAATATTATATTTGTGCATATACATTAGATTAGTCAGTACTGAAGCCAAATCTGGAGCTTATCTAACAAAATACCTTATGATAACGGTACAAAAACTAGTACACCCAAAATTACAAGTTATAGAAAAATATTAAATACAAATTTAAAAAAGAGGAAAAATCAAGAGAAGCAAAAAACTGAAAAATGTAGTTGAAATTTTGTAGGTTTTAATTTTTTTGCAATATTTTGCTTGAATTTAATTGTATTATCTTTCAATTTCTAAATATGTTTAGTGACTAAAATATTATTTTAATAAATATATCTGTTTAATAAATCTGTTTTGTTTAAATGCACCACAATATATTGCCTATATTCACTAAGAAATGGATATAAATATTCATTTTCAAAATGGGGTGTACTCATATATGCTGAGGACTGTAATACATACACAAATACACATAAATGTGCATACGTTTAAAAAAAATCTAAATATTAACAACTTTCAAGGATTTAGGATTATCAAAAGGGTCCAACAGTCTTGTGAAAAGGGTCCATTAAAAGAAAATGAACAATTATTGATAATAAACTTTACCATATAAAAGCATAAAAATATGTAGAAATGTGATATATTTATATTTAATTTCAATATTTTAGATTTTAATTCAAACATAATTACCAATTGTAAGCTGTAAAATAAATAAAACTTTATTAAATAGTCAATTATATTTGTTACAAATAATTTTTGTATTTAATACATTTATTGTTAATTAAAAGAAAATCCATTCAAACTGTAAAATACATTAATTCTATTTATTTTTATTTTAAAAATTGGTCACAGTTTACAATAAGGTTCCTGTAGTTAGTATTGGAACAATATTTGCACAACATTTATTAATCATAGTACAGCATTTACAAAATTGTGCTTGTTTGACTTAACAAGAACTAACAGTAAACGACTGTATTTTATTAACTAACGTTAACAAAATTAATCAATATTGTAATAAATGTAATAAATATACATTTTACTAATGGAGCCTTGTTAAAGTTTTAACCAAATATCATACATATCAAATAAATTGCCCATAATTTTGATTATACATCAAACTCACTGAGAGAGAAAGAAAATCATAGTTATTAATATCAAAATGAATAAAACATTAGTCTTAAAACCATTTATAAATGAATTTGTGTAAGAACCGTCAAGTGCAGATTTCAAGATCAAAAGATATTTTTTTTAAAGATTAACAGTATGCAAATCAAAATTGTGACCAATGTTTTCATGTATTGGTAATTTTATACATTTTAGCAATATTATTATTTATTGTGTTATTAAGATAACACATATATTAATACTGCTAATAATATTTTATATTCTGCGTTTTTTGGGGGTGTGGAATTTGATATGCCCTTCTAAGATTCATCTATATGTGTCACTATGCTTAATTTAAGTGAAAAAAAAAAGATCACCACAATATTCAAGGGTGAATCTCAGAAAAAATGATCCACACACCGCCGCTAGATGGCACCACTAACTCGGTTTAGTGCTCTTGTGTCCTCAGAATATACATTTTCCTGTAATTTGGTAGACTCTTTATTCCACGTGATAAATAAACTACTAGTTAGTCAACCCTTCGAACTGTTTTAAGCCATTAAATCGTTTAAAGGCCTTAAAATATTAAGTCCAGTTCAATTGAGTAGCCTAATATACTTTTAACATTCCACCCTGAAAAAAATATCATACATTTCTAAAAAGAGTTTATCACTTTCTTTTTCCCTTTCCTTCAGTGTAGTCCCTGCTTTTTAATAGTTTCAATTAATTATAAAATATTTTTTATAAATTTGTAATACCATTTAAACTTACGAAACTTTCAGGTATTAAATTTGAGGTGCCCAGCTGCAGCACTAAATAAATGACATAAGAACAGATGACTTGCAGAGGATCTGCGTCCTGCTGCTTTATTTATAATGTACATAGAGCGCACGTGGTCATGACAAGCAATTGTGAGAGCGGAAAAGCGTGCACAGCCGCACGCATTTAAAATGATTTCATAAGCTTGCATATTGTCAGTGGCTTCCTAATACGCGCACATTATAGGACTACACAATATTGTTATATTATACATACAATAGCCTAGGTAGGTCTACAATTACATCCCTGAATGACGTCCGGAAAGCATAATAATCAAAAATACCATTATTTATATTGTGATGCAAAAACATCATATATCTTTTTTCCTAAACATTTCCTGACAGTTTATCTGAGATTAACCTCTACTCACAGAGAAGTCCCTCTTGGGCGTCAGTCTCTTGGGGAAGTGGTTGAACGCGTAGGGCTTGGTGCACACTGGGTAACGGTTGCGGTGGATCTTGTAGAACAGGTGTGCGGATTTATCCAGCCGGTAGTCGCAAATGTAAACGTCCTGCTCCTTTACCCCTTTCGGACGACCTGAATCCATTAGCAAGAGCAGCAGGAATTAGCATGCAAAGCATATGGAGGGTTTCAGCATGTAACACCTGCTTCTTGAATCGTCCTGTTGATGTTTTTTTTTATGTGAAAGATGTGTATGTGTGAAGGTCTCACCCTTGCAGTAAGTGTAGAGGTCCAGCACGCAGCAGGTGCCCACCACGGCCTCCAGCGGGATGATCTCATACAGAGGCACTCGAAACAGCTCGTTGTGGTAGAAGCGGCGGGAAGGAGAGTGATGCGTCTCATGAGGACGGAAGTAATGATGACCAAATGCAAACCTCTCACCTCTGCAGACATGGACAAGAGCAAGATCAAACCTTCATCATTCTGTTAGTGCGCTTTCACACCTGCTTCATTTAGTTCGGTTGAATTGCAATAGAGTTCATTTTTTTAGTGTTTGGTTTGGTTCGGTTGGGCAGGTCCAAACAACTGAACTGAGACCTGCTTAAGAGATGTCACAGTACGCTTTCAAAAGAACACTGGAGCGGTTTATTTGTGGCAAGAACGTGATCTCAACTCAAACAAACCTAACTGCAAAAAGTACTGCACATTTTTGGACTAAACCAGCTCCAGTAGTTAGCAGCAGTGTGTACTACGACATGAGGGCAAGTATTTGTTTGCATTGCTTTAGAGCAGTGTTTCTCAACCACATTCTTGGAGGACCACCAACACTGCATGTTTTGGATGTCTCCTTTGTCTGTCACACCCATTACAGGTCTTTCAGTCTCTGCTAATGAGCTGATGATCTGAATCAGTTGTGTTTGGTTAAGGAGACCCGGAAAATGTGCAGGAATCCTCCAGGAACGTGGTTGAGAAACACTGCTTTAGAGCAATTCCAGTGTTATGGATGTGACATTTGCAGTAAAAACTCAAAATGTAAATTCACATAAAAAGTATATTTTAACATTATATTAAAACATCTGTTTATATTTTCCAAAACAACTAACCACAGAGTTATGGGATCAGAAAAAATATCAATCTGTAAACATTTTTTATAGTTTAATTGAGGGAAATAAACAGGCGTGTGACCAAAAAAGTTTGCGAGTTTACAGTATACAGCATACTTTGTAGAAATTCTGTAAATTAAACTGCACAACCCAAAAGAAACAATGCTAACCAAAAGGATAAGAGTTGGCTCAATATAGAACAAAATTTTTTTATTTTATTTTATTTTAACATTTTTGCATTCATGAGGGAAAAGTTTTGTTATGGATGTGACACCTCTCCGTTATGGATGTGACAGATGTGTAATTACCACTTGTGTGACTAGCAACAGCTCCATAGTTCCTAAAGTGACTTGCGATGCGCCTTCGCTGATTATGGTGCATTTTAAAACAGTTTTCAAGCTGCATCATCAAAATGTTATAGTTTGTCTGAAGTGATGCATACTAACTATATAAGTGAAGTGAGCCTTGTCAAGTATGGTTTTACCCATACTTGAAATTGGTCCTCTGCTTTTAACCCATCCAAGTGCACATACACATTTTGAGTGAGGAGTGAGAGCACACACTGTGAACATACACCCGGACACTGCCCGGTTTAGGGGTTAGGTGGCTGTTCAAGGGCACCTCAACTGGGTATATAAGATGTAGAGAGTGTGGTTTATTCAATTCCTGCCATCACCGGGAACCTTTCGATTGCAAGTCCAACTCCCTAACCATTAGCCCACAACTGCCAGTAATATACGATGACAAGGGATACTGTCAGTCTCTCCATACTAAAAAGTGTTGTCTGTCGGCTTTTCCTTCTCTCTTTGTTTACTTTTGAGAGTTCCCTACGAATATTCCTGGTAGGGAATGAGTATGGATGATGTTTCAGGATCAACATAGATGTTAATCCAGGATCGCATCGTACTTGGCAAAATCATGACGTGCCTGCACAATAGTGCTGTTTTTTAAACCAATAGCCACGTCAATAAAGGTTTTTTTTTACTTTTTCACCTACTTTTCAAGTGCCTTGGACTTATGATTTTTTTTGTGTATTCCTGAATGTTAATTCTGACCAATCGAAAAGCAGTTTAAGAAATACATTCAATGACAGATCTGGCCAATGAGAGATGTGGATGTTGTCACATGACTGCTTTTTGATTGATTTCAAGTGGTTCTTACCAGAGCAATCAGTGTGGTGTGAAACAAACCCAAAATGGCTACAAAATGCTACAGTGTAACACAGCTTTAAACTGGATAGTTTACACAAAAATTTACATTTTCTAATACTTACTCATCTCCATTCTAACCAAGATGATTTGTATGATTTCTTACTACTTATGATTTTTCTCCATTTAACAAGCTGGGAGCTTAACATTACAACTTATAAATAATCCAATAAACCAGAATCAATGAATACAAAACCTTTTTTTACAATTTGTTTTTCAAATGATCTTTATCGCTTCAAATGCTCACTATGTCCACTTCTGATTGTTAATGACCTATCATGTGATGTATGCATAGTTGGGCAAAAACTACAGAATTGTCCAGAACAGAAGACACATTTTTTTAGAATCTTAAATGTGCTATGATTTATATTCCAAAGTTAATTGGAATTAATTAATGCAATTTACGTCAAGTAGGCAAAACATGTGACATGGCTTTTGTTTTGCAGTGTGAAGAGCAATTAACATGTAGTCTTAGCACGTTCCTCTTGTAAACAATGGGCTGGATCTTGTCTAGATCACAACAGTGTCACATGAGAGACTGTAAACTAGCAGTAGAGGTAGAAAAAGGCAAGCATTTGTAGTTAAAAAGTAATCAAGTTAGCATTTTTTTTAAATGACTGTTTTTTTCCCTAGGGAAGACCCTTGTTTTTTGGATGGGGTTGTGTGGATGAAATTTAAGCTGCTTAAATATGGATTTTGGACATTAACAAATGGTCTACATTTAGCATGTTTGCTTGTATAAAATGGAGAAAAATACTTGAAAGTCTGTCTCCAAAACTGTACAGTAATTTCTCTTCGCCTGAACAAACAATAGATGGCCAAGTGATTAATTAATTATCAAGAAATGTTAATTTTAGGTAAACTATACCTTTATATTTAATGCAATTGTCCACAAGACACATGAACCGAACCATCCTCTACCTCTACAACCATGATGCATGATGCATGATGATAAAAATTTAGTTCAAACCTAAACTAAATATTCATGGAAAAATCTGTTTGACAAAATTATTGCTCCAGACTTAATAAGCATGTCAGTGTTTGGTTCTGAATAAAGTCTAGACCTGAATCACAAAATGTGAATCGTGTGTGCGAATCTCACTTTTCATTCTTCCAGAGTTTCTCGATACGGAAGATGTCCAGTTTGTCTCTGTTGATGTGAGACAGGAGGCGGTACGATTGGCGCACCGGCTGACCTTCTGTTGTGCGTCTGCTGTCCCGCATGAGGTACACACAATCACCTACAACACACACATGCAAACATATATTAACACACAAACACCTACCTATCAGAAAATCTGGACAAAACATCATCTCAACACATCTGAACCAAAAATGTACAACAAATACTATATTTTTTTACAATTCTTTTTTGTATTATTTGATCAAAGATTGTAGTAACAGTAAAAAAATAAAAATCTATATTTCACTAAAACAGTATTTATTGTTTTTATTACAATAAAAATAAATAAAAATACATATTTAATTTTAATAATTTTTAAAATGATTTTTTCAGAATAATTATTTCAGTCTTCAGTACCATGATCCTCCAGAAATCACTCTGATACGATTAGCTGACTGACTACGGCTGGGTATTGTTAAAAGTTTTTACTTTTATCGATACCGATACTTTGAATTCAATACCTGTTCCTGAACTATACTTTTTTTTTTATACCAATTTTATAAACTTAGCTTTAACAAGATCACATACATCTCTTTTTTAAGTTTTAGGTTTTTTCATAGTGTCAAGTTCTGAAACAAACCTAAATGTAACAAAACAATAAATCAGTCCAAATAAGTTCAAATTGATTTTAGTTAAACGAACAATTTCATGTCAATATGCGATTCTTAATCACTCAGAAGTAATTCTTAAAAAAACATGTCTGTTTTTTCAGGAGGCAGACAAGCTTTTCATCACAGAGCACTTTTGGTTAATAAAATAAAAAAAAATTTCAAGTAACAATGTATCAACAAAAGTATCAAACTTAATATCCAGCCCTAATTATCACTGCTGAAACAGTATGGATTAATAATTCTGTAAAAACTATTATATATTTGTATGTACCTTTTGTTTGAACAGAATTTATTTGAAATGGAAGTCTTTTGCAACATTAAAAACATATTTACTGTCACTTCTGATCAACTGCGTCCTTGCTTAATAAAAGTATGAATTTATTTACTCCAAACTAGTGTGGATTTAATTTCACAAACACACAAAAACACTTACCCTGATGCAATAGTAAGTCATCGCGAAGCAGGCATATATAATAGATGGATCCTGATTGGGCATAACTGGGTTGAGGCACCATTGGGACCTCCTGTGACAGAAAAAAAAACAGCTTTCAAAAGTTTCCCAACTTCCTGAGATCTTAATCTTAGAGTGACCTTTACAATGTTGTGATAAGAGACCATATGGCCGCTCTTAACACAGTGAGAGAGGAAGAGAGAATCGTAAGGTTACACAGACTGAAAGGTCACATACTCTGTCCACTGGACGAGGGTCACACTGTTCACAGAGATAATGCTCCACATCCGCCTCCAGACGCATACAATCACAGTGCTGCCACACCTGACAGACAGAAATAGACACAAACAACATATAAATATGAATTTATTACCTTCTCTTTAGCGATATGCTTATTTATTGCATATGTATTTATGTATATTTATTGTCTGTTATGATGTTCTAACAATGTGTGAGCTTACATTCAACAAACAAGAAGTTAATATTGCGTAACATGCATGTTTTTTTTTTGTGCTGCCACTGAATAAAGTTCCAAACAAAGCTGGAAAACATTTGAGTATCTCAGAGCAACACTGTGGTGTTTTATTAAACTGAATTAATCGTTTTTTAAAGATAACTGAGTGAGCCAATAATTCAATTAAACATTTAAAACAGCATTTGTTCATTTCTAAATGAATCAGCAGTTTTGAATGAATCATTTAAATGTACGATTTTATGATTTGCCAAAGTACAAGCCCAAAACCACACTCCTACTTCCAATTATAAATAAAAACTCAATACATAATTTGTTATGTGAAAGAAATATATACATTCTTTTCTAAACAAATAAGCGTATTTGTCAGGATTCTGCCACTTCAGTCTTGTCAATTCTTTTTTTGGTGGCAGAGTCCAGACACTAGTCATGTCTTGTCTTGTATGTTGTGCTAAGCTCAAGTTTTTTTTATCCTGTTTTTGTCTGTCTTCGTCTTTTGTATGAACGCCGTCTTGACCATGCTCGGGCTGTACACGCTCCCACTTGACGCAGGCATGCGGGGTCCGGGCATGCTCAGGATGCGTGCTCTCGTCCTGGTGTGTGTTTTGTTTGCGGCATGGTGTGTTTGGTCTCAAAGCTCCAGTCTAGTTGGTTTCAGTTTCGGTTGGCGCTAGGATCGGAAACATGCATGCCGCATGTGAGTGCATGGTAAGTGTTTTATTTATCGTGTACTTGTGTCTTGCGTTCTGTCACGTCTTGGTGTTGTGTAGAGCAGTGTTTCTCAACCACGTTCCTGGAGGCCCGCCAGCTCTGCACATTTTCCATCTCTCCTTAACCAAACACACCTGATTCAGATCATCAGCTCATTAGCAGAGACTGAAAGACCTGTAATGGGTGTGACAGACAAAGGAGACATCCAAAACATGCAGTGTTGGTGGTCCTCCAGGAACGTGGTTGAGAAACACTGGTGTAGAGCACGTGGCTCCATGTTTACACAATGGTCACATGCTTTAATGTGGTTTCATGTGAACACGCGGATAATGAGTTTTCTCATTGGCTGCGTGTTCTAGTCCCGTTTTAAGTGAGCACATGGCTTGTGTTGTTTTTTGTCATGTGCTCTCCCGTCTATCGTCTAGTCCCACCCTCCTTGTTAATCCATTATTAGCTTATTATGTTCACCTGTTTGTTGCCAATTATTTCTCCTCATAGCTCCCTTGTCTGCTTTCCTGTGCCAGTTCATCATCGTTTATCATACGTTGTACGTCGATCTTGTCTTGTCAAGCCTTGTCTAAATCCTTCCTGTCCTGTCCTGCCAGCCTAGCCAAGTTTGTGTTTTGTCTTTTAGTTAATGTTTTCCCCCTTGGGGGTGTTTTTTGTTGCCTTTTTTTATTTATGATAATAAAAAAAAAACATAATTCTACTGCATTTGAGTCCTCGCTCCTTTTCCCCTCCTGAAACCTGACAGTATTAGCCTGTGTTGTTGAAGTAAACTAAAACTTTACCTAAAGCAAACTAAAACTAAAAATATTTTCTACAACCAAACCAAAGCTGAAATTAAATCAAACACTAATATTAGGGGGGTAAATAAAATAAAATACTGCACTGGAAAATATATCTGAATGGACACAGAGTGTGCTAAAACCGAAGTTGTATATTGAAATTAAAATAAATATATACAAATAAAATAAAAAAAAACTACATAAAACTAAAAATATTTGTAGTAATATTAAATCGTAATATTATACAAAAAAACATACAAATTTTCATCTGGCTACATACATAACACAGTAAGAGAGTACAGATTTAACTACAGAGAGTAGTACAGTTTTTTTTTTTTTTTTTTTACGATTTTAGGTATCATGATCATATCAGTCATGCAATACACACAGTATGGAATGAGTTGTGCACTAAAGGACAGCACTTCTATTTAGTGGTTCATTCAAATCCTTCTAGCACATACCATGCACTTCTCGCACTGGATCATGAGTCCCTCATCCTTGTACATGCCACAGATGCAGCGGATCACATCATCATCTTTATCATGGCTGCCCCCTCCGTCATGGTGATGGTGGTGGGCGTGGTCTCTCTCCAGCGAATCAGAACTGTCCGCTTCACTGGCCGTCTCACCCACAATCTCATCGATCTGGACAGCAGCCTCGTGACGGGCACCATAATAAGCCTTCCTTAGCCGGCACACGTCACGGCCCACAGCAGACTTACGCCCATAGTACTTCTGTGGGGAAGGAGGAAAAGCAGATGAGAGGTTAGGAAAAGTCCTGTTTTTTCTCTCAAATTTTTAGAATTTAACTCTAACCTGAGTAGTGGCACTGACCTCAGCATTGCGAAACACTTTGAGCATGTCCGCATCAAACGCCTCATCGGTTTTGTAGTGTCCGGTGAGGATCTGCTTCTCTATGGTGCTGAGATCTAGAGGATCGGTGACCTTCTCATAGTACTGTGTGTTCCTGCAGACAGACATCAAGAGGTATTTAAGGAAAATTGTGACATGGGGCCAAGTATGATGACCCATACTCTGAATTTCTGCTCTGCATTTAACACATCCAAGTGCGCATATACCGCAGTGAACACACACACTGTAGACAGCTGGAGCAGTGGACAGACAATGACCATGCCTCTTTAGATTCTTAAATTGCACCAAATATCCAAACATGCGACTAGACCGTATGCGACCACCTGACCGGATGTGATGTATTTTAGTGTTGTCCAATCAGGTTTGTGTGCACAAGATGAGAATTATTAGTAGTTTTTTCTTATTATTGTTACTTTTTGAATCAGAAAAAAGTCTATATAAAAAAAAACAATATTTCTATTCATAAATGAGTAATAAAAAAATTTGTATTTTTAAATGGGGTCTCCACATTCCCTTCAAAATTAGAATAAGCTACATAGAGTAGGCTAAATTTTGGTAACAAAACACACCTGACAGACTGACAGTCTCGGCTACTTTCCTCCATGCTTCCTTTTTTCTATTGATATCTCTATATGACTTTAGGAGTTGTGTCATCTAAAATCAGATTTTCAGACACCGAGGGAATCAGCTTCTCTCCCATAGTGCATGACAAAACATCAGAAACAATTTTCCTATTTTGGACTTTTATTGCACGTTTACATCCAGGCCATCAAACACAACTGCAGTGTTGATGAGCTAAAGCAGATATGTTTAATCTTTTCACATGCAAGTTTTAAATACTGCCACTGACGACCCTTGCATGAGTATTTTATTATGACCGTTATTTAGAATGCATCACTTTAAATTGTCCATGGCGATGCATCAAGTTTATCACACGACAGCCTAATTATTTAAGTATATATAGTTGTTGTTTTTTTCTGCAAATATTGACAAATGTCCTAATTACATTCGGAAATAGTCCAATTCTCAAATATCTGTAAGAACGTATATTTTGTCATTTAAACAGCTTAATAGTGATCATTTTATTTTATCTATGATGGGGCCACCATGTTTTGTCTGCGCTGCAGTGGAGAGATTAGAGCTGCTGGATTTACAACATGTTATTTCATCAACTTCTCCCGAAATACATGAAAGTAAGTGGCTGTTCAACTGCGAGAAGAATAAACATTCTAGTTACCTAAACAGTGTGTATCTGAACAAAGTACATCGTCCAATTATGTTAAAAAATATATTTTTGCAGTCTTCATGGACATCAGAGTGTATTTTACAAACTATAAATGTTATGTTTTGTTAGTACTTATGAGTATTTAATTGTCTAAAACCTAAAATAGACTTTTTTTGGTTTAAATAACCACTAACTAACACTGATAAATTGCGATTTATCAAAAGCGCCATGCAGGCCTTAATGATTAATGCAGCCAATAACAACTGCCTTTATGCTAATTTGTTACAAAATTACATTCACACTAGCAGTGACGTCAATTGCCTCTTGGTGGGGATTAGAAGTCGATAGTAGGCGTTCCCACCTTGGAGTTGCTTAGGTAACATTAATGGTGATATTCACAGAGAGCGAATGAGTTTACGTGCCGCTGAAAGTAAACTTTGTTTAGAGAAAACACTCAATATAAATGGAATTAGTACATAAAATGCCAAATTACAAAGGTGATCAAAAAAAAAAAACTTTGATCTCTGTCATTGTGGCTATTTGTCTCCTGCAGACGCAGGTCTGTGTAGGTCTACAGCACGGAGAATACAACCAGCCTCTGCAGGAGCTGAGAGAGTATCACGTGAGTGCTCATACTGGCTGTCGCTCAAGAAAGTCGCTCTTCATTTGCATAAAGTTAAAGGATTCTCAACTTTGTTGCGTCGTTCGACACGCCCATCTGGTCACCGATGGTCGCTGTCACTCACGTAAACAGAGGTTGACGGAAGTTGCTTACTCTCCATTGAAATAAATGGTGGCAAAAGAGTGCAAAGAGTAAGACTGGAATTACTTGTGGCTCACTTCAGTAAGTTTAGAATTCTTTCTTTTGTCTTGTGATCTGTGAAACTTTACAAAAACTTTTACAAACTATATTGCAAACTATGTGACAGATCATACCCGAAATAGCATAAAAGAGGCATTTGGGGGGAAAAAAACTGGGCTAAAAACAAATTTTTTTATTCTTACCTCTTCCTAGAAGGCAGGTTAAGCAGCGGAGCAGCAAGAGTCTGACCAGATGAATCTTCAAAGAACAAGAACGCAATAGATTACATTCGAATTCAGGTCAGCGTGAATGAATGTGCATCAAGATGAAACTAAAATTAGAATAAACCTTATAGATGAAGTCAAAATAACAGAATAGCATAGCTCACTAACTGAATTTTGCCAAACTAGATCACTTAAAATGAGATTTCCATCAAAAATAACTAATGAGTGTCAGCGTTTAGCAATAAGCTTACATCTGCTAGCAGTCCACTCAACTAAACTACGGTTGTGAAATGGATGTTCTTGTTTTGTGTGATGAAAATCATTATGCAGCCTTTAAAGTCACTACCAACAATAGGATTAATAAAAAAACTGTTATTAATGATGTTTGTGTGAATGAATTAGTGTCTCTTTACCCTTGTAGCTCGTGATCATATCGCAGATCTCTTTGAAAATGTGTGCCAGGCGTGCGGTGCGTGTCACTTCAGTGTTCTCCTCGGCTGCTGCAAGTCTGCGTGTGCGCACAGAGCGGGACGTCTGCAGCGCTGAGAACTGAGTCAAAAATACATCTGGAAAAACAGCAACATAACTGGTCAATTTCAAAGCAGGTCTACACCATAAGATGCATTTGATAATCAATTAATTGATTCATCGTTGATAATGTCAATGCCTAATCAGTAGGCTTTGAATGATTATTCAACTTTTGCAACTTGTTATAACAAGTTTGAGTTTTACTTATTCAAGTAACAAATAAAAAAAGAGAAAGTCACTTCAGCAATGTTTTAAGGAACTTTAAATTTTCTGATACTGTTTCAACTCAAATCACATAAATACTACTATTGTTTAACTTTTTTGTTTCCTTTCAAAAGAATCTATTCTTCTATGATAAATACCTTTGCTTTTAAATGAACTTTTATTTTAAAAAAAAACAGAAGTTTGGCTTCAGATTAGCCTACATTTTCTTAATAAAATAAACACATGCTTTATTACTTGCTTTATTGGGAATATCGCTGTTGTCGTCATTGTAACGCACAAAATACAGCACATTTTCAGCCCAAGCAATAACTTAACTACTTCACTAAACCACTCATACACTATATTTTTGCCTTCCTTTTTTGTCTTCAATTCTCCCTTTATTAAATTTTCACAAGTTCTTAAGTTTTGCTTCCATTACTTGTTGAAGGTGGACGTTTTGAATATTAGTGCCCATCTGCCTCATGAAAAATCTATTTAAAACACATTCACATTTTTTGTAACATTAATATTTTTATAATTTGCGATTGATCTTCATCCCTAGTTGATCAGAATGTACTTTTTGTTTATCTGACCAGCTCAACCAGTGGATATAACACCAATCTGTTCATCACTAGCTGGGATTTTTCCCTAATTCTAAAGGCTCCAATATGTATGTTGCGCTCTCATGAAAGGCAAGTGTATGTATTGCACACGACGCCATTCTTGGTTTTAAATTTTGTGAAACATTCTCACAACATACAAGTAAAAATTCATTTGCACTCCGTCATAATTCACGCTGTGTTTCCTTGTGTTGCAATAGCATTCGGGAGAGCTGAATAACACTTTAGCGCCACAGCACCGTAGCACCCAAACCATGATATTTCAGGCCCTTACACCAGGTCAACCGCAAGAATATTTATTCATTCATTCATTTTCCTTCGGCTTAGACCCTTATTTATCAGGGATCGCCAAAGCAGAATGAACCGCCAACAATTCCAGCATATGTTTTATGCAGCGGATGCCCTTCCAGCTGCAGCCCAGTACTGGAAAACACCCATTTACTCTCATTCACACACACACTCATACACTATGGCTAATTTAGTTCATCCAATTTACCTATAGTGCATGTCTTTGGACTGTGGGGGAAACCGGAGCACTCGGAGGAAACCCACGAAAACACGGGGAAAACATGCAAATTTCAAACAGAAATGCCAACTGACCCAGCCGGGACTCGAACCAGCAATAACTTGAACCAGTGCTAACCACTGAGCCACCGTGCCATCCCTAGCAAGAATACTGGTCTACAATTTTTTACTGTTGACATTGTCGATAATATCGCCTAATTGTTTCAGCCCTACTTGGAAGTTTTATCTGCAGCATGAAAAAAGTACATTTTAATCAACTGTTAGTGGATAAGATCAGTCAAAAATTTTACAAACTGTAGCAAGGCATCATACGGCATATAACAAACTTGAGTTCAACTTGATGAAGCTTTATCGCTTGTGTATAGCTTGTTGTCTACACTCACCTGATTTGATGTTTCCATCATCCCGGATGACTCCTCCCCAGCGCGTGTACAGAGACAGACCACTGTTGTCCCTCTCTCGCTCTCCCTCACGCTTCAGAAGCTCCTGTTTCTCCCGCATCTTCTCCCAATTCCGCAGCAGAAAGACCCGATGTTTCAGCACAAAGTTCCTGAATTAAACAAAAAGTCAGCAGATAATGTTAAAATCTGTTTGTATTCACTATATGAGATTAGATTATGTGAGATTAGCCCATTACAGAACATAATACTGGATGCCACAAACTCCCAAATATGAAGAAACATTCAAATAGTTCAAGACATTCAAAAAAGATCCAAATTATACTTGAATAATTGTAAATTACAAATGGGTCTACATAAGTTACATTATGATTGTTTTTCTACTCCTTACAGTACTGTATTTACTAATTTACTTATTTATTTGAATCAAATGTTTATTATCCATTTGATTCTAAATTGTATTTATTTGTTTTATATAAATTTGTTTTATTTGTATCATATTCTGTACAATTATTTGATCAGAAACTTTATTTATGATTAAATAAATATATTTATCGTTAATGATTTCAACATATTTATTATTCATTTTTATATTCATAATTATTTGATTACTTTAATTCGAATCAAATATTTATATTAATGCATGTTTATTTATCTTAACAAAATGTCTGATTATTTATTTTAACTATAATTTTCTGAATTAAATTAATTAAAAGAAAATTTCCATGCACGCCCCGTGGACCCCAAACTGAAAACCCCTTGTTTACTTGAACATAAAGAATTCTAACACTATTATAAACCTGCATTCCCACTACTCTGCTGTAATGCTAGGGTATTGTTTACGGTGTTGCTACGGAGTTGGTAAGCCATTCTGTCATTATTGGAAAAAGTTTAAAAAATTGAACGAAAACTAAATCACAGCTGTTTTTTGGTACAAAATTAAACTGGACTTGAAAAGTGTTCAAATTTGATTCTTATTAAAACTAGCCACTTATAAAATTATATTTTGTACAACATGTCTTTATTAAGTTTTACAAGGTTTTACAATAAATCAAACCCCAATACCCAAAATTACCCCAGAGAGGTTTAGGGAAAAAATAAAAATTAAATAATAATCATTAAAAAAAAAATCGAATCAAAAAATCAAACACCAATTCACATTCCACAACTTCAGACTTCCAAAGCTTCTTCAATATCTCCAATTTTCACAAAACTTAAAAACACCTCCCAGATATCACAAAATGTAGGGGATTTTTTTCTTATTACATATGTGAGCTTTTCAGGAGCCAAACATGTTATTATATTTCTCAACCAAAGTATAAAATTATATTTTTTAAAACATTAATGAGATCTTACCTCTCTCTGTTTGACATGGGCTTCATTAAAAGGTGCTGGTAAAACTTGCTGCTGTCACTGGACTCTTCCTCCTTCCAACAGGAAAAAATAATAATGCATTAGAAAACATACTTGTAGCTACTGCAGCCAACAATAGTGCATTTCAACTGAATGAACAGTCTCATACCCGCTTCTTCAGTGAGTGTTTGGACTTGCGTTTCTCTTTCAGTCTTCCTAGTCTCCGGGCTCCGCCTCCAGATCCGGCCCCTTTAGCAGGCAGCCCATTGATTCGCTTGCTCTTGCCGCCAATGATGCCACGGCAACCCTCTGAGCCACACTTGCAGACTTGCTGCATAGCAACAAGAGCAGAAAAACATTGTCATTTGGCAATCATGAAAAAAATATGTTGGTCATCTAATAGAGGTTCAGTCCACCAACAAGCACAAACAAGAACATCAAAAACCTCAAATTTAAAAAAGAAAGAACTGCTAAATGTTTTTTAGCCTTATTAATGTGAAATAAATTAGAAATAATATTCAGCAACAGCTTAAAAAATACAATATGATATTCATTCATTTTCTTTTCAGCTTAGTCCCTTTATTAATCTGGGGTCACCACAGCGGAATGAACCGCCAACTTATCCAACATATGTTTTACGCAGCGGATGCCCTTCCAGCTGCAACCCATCACTGGGAAACATCCATACACACCCATTCACACACATACACTACGGACAATTTAGCTTACCCAATTCGCCTGTAGTGCATGTCTTTGGACTTGTGGGGGAAACCGGAGCACCCGGAGGAAACCCACGCGAACACAGGGAGAACATGCAAACTCCACACAGAAATGCCAACTGACCCAGCCAAGGCTTGAACCAGTGACCTTCTTGCTGTGAGGCGATTGCGCTACCCACTGCGCCACCGTGACGCCACAATATGATATATAAAATAGTATTTGGAAACCCAACCCTTGAAAGGATTAGTTCATTTCCAAAATGAAAATTACCCCTTACCATCAAAAATGTTAATTAAAGTCCCCAAGAAATCAAAACTAACAATATAATTTTGTTAGCTCACATTGCTAGTTTTGTGGTGAACAATTCATCTGTGTGTGTCATTAAAAAAAAAAAAATCTAGGGGCTCTACACAAAAAACAAAATAGTTTTTTTTAAAGATTTTCAACCACAAAAAATAGCTTATTGCTGCTTATTAATAGTTATTAAGCTGGTAGATGTCTTAATATAGGCCAGAAAAAAAACACTAGTTAATTGTGAAAATTGGTACTTAAACTAAAGTGTTGCCAAAATGACTTATCATTTTGCTAGGTAACAATCTTGTTCCTTGGCTGAGATCATTTAGAGCCCTTTTAGTTAGGAAGACCAAACTATTGAGCAACATAGAAAAAATGGGGGGGAAATCCTTTAAAGTGCACATGAACTGGACGTTGCTGAGACTTATTTCAGTATGTTGATGTACTTCCAATATTGAGTAGGGGGCAGGCCTTTCTTTTACACATCATTCCCTCATAGCAAGCTTACATTAAGTATTACTATATTAAGCCCTCAGGTTGAAGTCAAAAGAAGATAAGACAACACTGCAAATAAGGAAGCAAATGAGCAGACTTTCATTGAAGATTACCAAAACAAAAACAAAAAATCAGTGAATTAACTTGCACAGATTAATTATTCAACATGAGCAAGCAAAATAAACATAATAAATTTAGATTTCAAGCGGACTTTTGCGTTTTCCTAAAAAAGAAAAAGGAAAGAAGTTCAGATCTTTCGATGACAAAGGGATGAGTAAAGTATTAGAAAATGTTCATTTTAGAAGTAAGCTAATCCTTTAATGGCTGAAATAGTCAAGTGGCAGTGAGTGTTTAAATCAGCACCACCGATCTGGACGAATGAAGTACAAGCGTCCCCTATTAAACACAGCTGTGTGTGCATGTACATGCTTCAGACAGGCATGTTCCTGACATGTGGGATACGGGTGACCGACGTACTTGTTCTTCCGTGTTGAAGGAGTGGAAGTTGTAGTCATATGTCAGTTCAGTTCCGCTGTTGATGTCTTTCAGAGCAAACAGACCAATTCGGTACACTCCGTTCACCGACCTGAGAGAAAAACAGGCAGATTTCAACTCAATGTTCTATCTCAGTTAAATAGAGCTGTCCAATATATCACTTAAGCATCGATACTGTGATGCACACATTTGTAATAATTATTATTTTATTGTTTTTGTATACTCTTGTATTTTATTTATTATACTTTTAAAAATTACCCCAAACATTCATTCATTCATTTTCCTTTGGCTTAGTCCGTTATTTCTCAGAGGTTTCCACAGCGGAATGAACCACCAACTATTCCGGCATATGTTTTATGCAGCGGATGCCTATCCAGTCGCAACCCAGTACTGGGAAACACCCATAGACTCTCGCATTCACACACACATACACACACAGACACTCATAAACAACGACCAATTTTGTTTTACCCAATTCACCTATACCACATGTCTTTGGACTGTGGGAGAAACCAGAGCACCCGGAGGAAATCCACATGAACACGGGGAGAACATGCAAACTCCACACAGAAATGCCAACTGGCCCAGCCGGGACTCGAACCAGCGACCTTCTTGCTGTGAGGCAACAAGGCTAACCACTAAGCCACTGTGCAGCCCTTTACCCCAAACATTCTAAAATAATGAATTCTTTAAAATTAGAGAAAGCCTGGTGAAATTATTTTCATATTGCAATATACAGGGGTTGGATAATGAAACTTAAACACTGACCAGCCTGGTGGCCAATCTTCACTGATTGCACATTGCACCAGTAAGAGGAGAGTGTGAAGGTTTAATTAGCACAGTAATAGCACAGAGTAATAGCACAGTTTTGCTTAAAATAATGCAATGCACACATTATGGGTGACATATCAGAGTGCAAAAGAGGACAAATTATTGGTGCGTGACTTGCTGGCGCATCAGTGACCAAGACAGCAAGTCTTTGTGATGTATCAAGAGTCACTGTATCCAGGGTAATGACAGCATACCACCAAGAAGGACTAACCACATCCAACAGGAGTAACTGTAGATGCAAGAGGAAGCTGTCTGAAAGGGATGTCCGGGTGCTAAACCGGATTGTATACAAAAAAACATAAAACCACAGCTGCCCAACTCACTGCAGAATTATATATGCACCTCAGCTCTCCTGTTTCCACCAAAACTGTTCGTCAGGAGCGCCACAGGGTCAATATACATGGCCGTGCTGATATAGCCAAACCTTTGGTCACTCGTGCTAATTCCAAACGTCAGTTTCAATAGTGCCAGTAGCAAAAATCTTGAACTGTGGGCAATGTGAAACATCTATTGTTCTCTGATGAGTCCACCTTCACTTTCTTTCCCACATCCAAGAGAGTTACGGAGTGGAGAAGCCCCAAATAAGTGTACCACCCAGACTGTTGCATGCCCAGAGTGAAGCATGAGAGTGGATCAGTGATGGTTTGGGCTGCAATATCATGGCATTCCCTAGGCCCAATACTTGTGCTAGATGGGTTGCCAAGAACTACCAAACCATTCTGGAAAACCATGTGCACCCAATGGTTCAAACATTGTATCCTGAAGGCGGTGACATGTATCATAATGCACCAATACACACAGCAAGACTGGTGACAGAGTGGTTTGATGAACATGAAAGTGAAGTTGAACATCTCCCATGGCCTGCACAGTCACCAGATCTAAATATTATTGAGTCATTTTGGGGTGTTTTGGAGGAGCGAGTCAGGAAACGTTTTCCTCCACCAGCATCATGTAGTGACCTAGTCACTATTCTGCAAGAAGAATGGCTCAAAATCCTTCTGGCCACTGTGCAGGACTTGTATCTGTCATTCCCAGGACGAAGTGTTGCTGTTGCTGGCATCACATTCTATAAAGGAGGCCCTAATTATTGTGGTCTAAAAACCATTTGTTTCAGTTTCATTGTCAAACCCCTGTAGATCACAGAGGAAAATATTGATACCAGTGTTTTCCAAATATCATGCTTCACTACAGTTGAGCTTTTGAAGTATGAAATGTTTTGTTACAGATCCAGTTGTGCTGTTTAATATTTTTATGGAAGCTTTAATTATAGCCAAAATTTATTTGAAGTAGACTTTTTTTGCCACAACAAAAAAGTCTTAACTGTTAATCTCAATTTTGTGTGTGCTTATTAAATAAATGTATTAATATTTTTCAGTATAACCATGTTAAAAGCCTGTTTGTAGCTATATTGAGTCTTGAGTGTCGAGCCTCAAAACGAAATGAACTCATGCCATCATCATGTCAGCCAAAATCAAGAGCTTTGGACTTGATACTGAGCAACTAGGCTGAGTTTTGCATTATGCAATAAGGTGGAATGAGGCCATTTTGGCACAGATGTGTGTGTGTGTGTGTGTACGTGCGCTAACAGCTAACCACTGGGCAGCACAGCTGTGTCCCCCACCCTAAAACACAAGCTTCAGATAATCGCTCTTGTGTGACAAGATGGATGATCTGCCACCATCCAGCCTACAAGCACAGGATTTAATGCGTGTACGTGTGCACGAAAGAGAAAACAGTGCAAAAGATGAAAGAGATAAAATTTTCTCTGCAGACTGTGTGTGAGCGCAAACACACAACTTGTGTGAAACTGTGTTACAGTACTGAGTGTGTTGCTCACTAACCTAGATCCTGGTGCTAACTTGCTAATATATAATCCTTCATAGTTTGACAAATTGATTTAATGTTTGACAAAAGTTTTGAAGGAATAGTTTTCCTTTTACTCACCATTTAGTCCAAACCTATATTCAATTCAAGTTTACATGTATAGCAAATTTTCACCATAAAAATCACATTTGTTACCTTACAATCAAAAGCAGAAACGTGTCAAGGTGTACAGTACCACCTCTACAAATTATCAAGCGTATTGTATAACTCTGCAGTTAACTATGCATAAAATGTACATTTTTGAAAATGTAATATCTACATGTATATAGAAGACTGTATATCGAAGAAATGATCTGATCTTTACTATAATTAAAGGTGCTGTATGTAAGTTTTTGACTCTTCTAAAGCATAAAAATCCCATAATATGTTTGCAGATATTTAAGAAACATGCCAAGTGAACATTCTTGTTTAACTGAAAAACAATGCTGAAGTCAGATATTCTGTCTTTGTTTTGGTTCTTTTAACCAACCCAATGCCACTTTAGCCAATTATATTTCAGCACCCCGGGTTGCCTTGGTGGAAAACCGCGTATTTCATTCATTCAGTCAGAAAGGTTCTCAAAGCATGTGCCCGCGACCGAAAATGCGACCTCCGGTGGACAGCAGCAGCCCGGAAATGAGACACAGATTCAGAGTTTCACATGAGGTTATTAATTAGCAAATAATATAAATATTACAAACGTAAACATTAGGTGAGCAGGTTATATTGTAACCCCGTGTCCTAACAACACACTACTGTGATGAGATTTGCAGTGATGCACAATTTGGCTGTTTGCACCAGACGAAACACGACAGAAATTTAAATACAGCCATTCAGAAGCACAGAATACTACACTGCACTCCAGCGAAATGGTAAGGTTTACAATCTAATTAATACATATTAAACCTCTTTAACATTATTATATGTACATTTTGAATCACTGATATGTGTTGGCTTGCACTGAGTCACAATTCTGAAGTTCAATTTCAAATGGTTTATTTTATTTTCAAGATCTGAGGTAAACTATCTGCTGCTGCTTTCAGTAGCATGGCAATAAAAGTGACATAAAATGGCATTTAAACATTATAAGCATTTAACACTGAATAAAGCACATGAGGTGTACCTAAGGTGATCGTTGTTCACCTGTGAGAAATAGAAGCCATTTCTAAAATTGAAATTTCAGGTGTTGGTTAGGGCAAAAACTCCTTTTAGTGTGGAAAATATTTCTTCTATCGCGTGCTGTTGCTTTTAGTTAGAAAACGGTTCAAATCAGCCTTAAATCAGATAGTCAGGCACACTCAGGTCAATCTGGGAACCTGCGCTTGCGTGGACTGGTCAGAGGAGGAGCCGAGTGAAAATGTGTTTTGATCCAGGAGTGCAATACCTAGTTCAACCACTGGGTGTCAAACTTACATACTGCACCTTTATGTATACAAGCTTCGTTTCTCTGTTGAACACAAAATTATATAATTTGTAATATGATGGAAAACTAGTAGCCATTGACATCCATAGTATGAAAAAAAATATTATGGAAGACAATGGCTACTGGTTTATTTTTTATTTTGTGTTCAACCGAAGAAAGAAATTCACGTTTTGAAGAAATTGAGGGGAAGCGAATGATTTGATTGAATTTTTGTTTTAATGCTATATTAGCGGCACCGGCAATATTCATGGCAACACGTGTACTAAGTATTCAATATATAATTTGCAATCAAAACTGTTTCTCAATAATCATGCATTATACAAAAAAATAAAAAATACAAACAACAACAACACTGATTAAAAAGTCATATTAGATCTTTCAATTTGATCAGTGATATGAATATTCATAAATTCCTCCAGAAGACAGATTATAACAGAAGACACCAGGGCTGCACGATATTGGAAAAATCTGACATTGCGATATTTTGTTTTGCTGCGATATATATTGCAATATGAATACAATTTCACCAGATAACTGGAATAGCTCTATTTGTGAAAAAAAAAATCATTCATTTAGATTGGTTGGGTTGATTTTGTAAGGGTGTGAATCATGTATAAAAAATAAAATTACAAGAACAATTACAATAGACCAAAAAAATAATAATTTAAATAAACAGTTCTTTATGGTTTTCCGGAGTCAAACAGTATTCAGGTACAGAAATTTAATAATGTAATGTCAAATAACACTGTATAGTCTTCATTGTATTAATAAATCAGAAACATTTTTCTTCATTAAAGTTACAAATGTTTTACGTTATTGTGCCCGAATGCTTTACACGCTCTTGAAATGCCCGCGAGAAATACATGCAAATGATGAAGTTTCACTCTGTTATGCTTATACTTTGCAATGACTCCACAAATCTCATGTATTCTCAATTGTTGTTCAACTATAATCCCAATTTAACATTGCATATCCTGCGATGTGACTATTGTGGACACACACATTGCGATATCGATGCTGAAATGATATATTGTGCAGCCCTAGAAGACACCTTTTTAAACGTTTCCCCTAAAATATCTCTAATATCATTTTAAAATGTACATTCTATTAAAATGTTTTGTAGTCAAAATATAAGAAGTGATTTGATCATTACAATAATTAAGAATATACATTTCTTTTCCCTGTTGAGCACAAAATAATATATTTTGAAAAATTATGGAAAACTAGTAGCCATTGACTTCCATAGTAGGAAGATGGTTACTGGTTTATCTTTGTATGTTCAACTGAAGAAAGAAATTCATGTTTGGAAGAAATGGAGGGTGATGAATGATAATAGAATTTTTATATTTGGGTGAACTATCCCTTTAACACCTTCTGGAAATGATTAAAGTGCGACCTTACTATTGAAATGACTATGACTTGTTAGTAATAAAGCAATTTCTAAAGAATACAGTCATTGCTGGCTCAGTACTGGTGGTTGTCCACATCCCCAGTGACTCAGCGTACAAAAATGACCATTGGGTTTCTGAACTCATCATAAGCTTATGGAATTTTATTGAGTGACTCATCAATGGTCTCATTTTTACTCACCATTTCTGCATCTCACAGTTGGGCTCGCAGCTGTGGTTGACAAAGCGAGCCTCGTTGCCCATGCGGTAGCTGTCGATGACCATCCCGCTGTCTAGATTTAGACAGTAGTGGCCGCTGTGGGAGAAGTACTGCTCCATCATGCGACTCCTAAACACACACACACACACACAAAAAACACATGATACAATTCTACAAATCTGTGAACTATCAAGCTATTCATATAATCAAACCAGCAAAATGTGTGAAAAGCGTGAACATGCTGAATGACAGAGGATTGTGAGTATTTGTACAGTGGGTTTCCCACACTTCGCTAGTTTTAGCTTTGCTTTAGGTAATGTGTAAACGTAAAAAAAAATAATTCACATTTTAAATTGTCCTCCTTCTTTTCTGAAAACTGTAACATTTAAAGGATTTGTTGGGAGTGAGGGGAGCTAAAAAATACATGTCAACAATGTCTGCAAATATTGCGTTTTGTTAAGGGTGACCGCTGGCCAATTTGCAATAATTTCAGTAAAAAATGTGACTTACACACCAATCTGCTTTTTATTTTCCCCCAACAATGGAATTTTGACTTGGTGCAACCTACAGTCAGACGCAATGTATTTTCTGGAAAATATGACAAAATCAGTTGATCATTTGATATGAAATATGATATAATAATATGAAACATTTCATAGAATTATTTTACTTGTTTTATATTTATAATAATTAATGGATTATCTTTTTTTTTCTTCAAAAAAAAAATATTTGATTAAATGTCATATCAGCAGCATCGGCTATATTCAATATATAATTTACAATCAAAACTGTATCTTAATAATCATACATTATATAAAAACATACAGATAACAACAACACTGATAAAAAGTCATATTAAATCTTTCAATTCGATCAGTGATAAATATTCCAAAATTCCTCCAGGAGAAACCTTTTTTTTTACAAAAAAAATGTACATTCTATTAACATATATTTTGTATTCAAAATATTCGTACACAAGATACAAATAGGTTTTTCTTCCCCTTTCAATAAATACGAGCATGCAAGTCTTGAGTGGCCAAATGTACAACCTTTGGTCTATTTTCAAAATGGTATTTATTTCTTTAATTTACAAATGGATTCACTTCATACAATTAGTTGTTTATACACTCATCCCATTCCATTTTTCATTAATGTAGAGATTCAAAGCAGTTTTGACATCAGACACAGGAATTTTACATTTTGCTACCTCAAACTGTAGGGCTTTCTTAGCTGCTTTATCTGCCGGTTCATTACCAATGAATCCCATGGCCAGGTATCCAAAAAAATAACATCAAAGTTTTTTTTTCTTTAAAGAGTCTACTTTTTCTATTATGCTAAAAATCATAGGATGATCAGTTTTCATAGACTCGAGGGCTTGTAAGCAGGACATAGTATCCGTGCAAATTAAAAAATGACATTTCTTTTCTATTTTTCCAAGAGCTAAAAGTAATGCACAAGATTAAGCTGTGAAAAATGAGAATACTCTTTCCGAAACACTCTGAACCCATCAATGCTGCAGATACTTGTCCATCAGACTTTGAACTATAGGTGTAAACTGGCACATAAGTTGGTAAATTGCATCTTATATTTATTAATGACCCCTTTTTTGTACTGATTCAGGTGGGTTGGGTTTACTAACACTAATGCAACCTAACTCTACCGTTTAGATGATTCTATTTTTGTCTCATTTTGCATAGTTTTAATCAATGACAATAATTGTAGTCATTTCAAGTTCTGTGTTTTTAGTTTTGAAATGTCAACGATATGACTACACTACACTACACACTATATATGACCTGACTGTATATAATAATATAATTCTTGTTATAATATAACAACAACTATTTTCAAGGAACAAGAACACCACTGTTCAAGAGTTCATTTAAAAATACTGAAATAGAAGAAAGTACATAAGTAATCATAATGTATGGCTAAACTGACATATCTATGAGTCGTGAAAGTGCTAAATTGTTACAGAATTTTTCAATGAGGCCATCACAGACAACAACACTTTTATCGTAACTTGTTCCTTGGCTCCATTTAAGACCAGTGCATTTTTAAGGCCAGAATTTAATTGATCTGTCAGTTCAAGAGCTCCCCAGAACACCCTTTTATGTGGAGGAAAAGCAAGGAAAAGTCTGAAAACTGGGACTGGCCTAGAAATTTAAAGTCAAAATTGGTCTAACCTGAACTCCTGTTCGCTGACCACCTCTCCCAAGTATTCAATGATAAATTGGCCGGAACGCAGGGGCTGCTTGGTTCGGATGCCCCAGCCCTTTCCCTCTGCCCGGAAGCGCTCGAGGCACTGAACCCACTCATGCTTCTGGATCCGCTGGTTATCACACTGATCGGAACACGGACATGTACTTGGAGAGCACTCGGCAAAAATCATCCTGAGACAGACATACACGAAACCAATGTGATCCACTTGGTTGAGATACAACTGCACTCATGAGTAAGCACAGGAGAAGTAAACATACTAAGGCTACATCCACACGAAGCCAGAGCCGATCAAATCCGCCTTATTCAAAAAGAAATTCTGTAAACATAAAAGTAGTCTCAAAAAATACCTGCGTACACACTAAAATTACTGAAACCAATTCAAACGTAATGTAAACGTAAATGTAATATACATGCCAGACCAGTATGTGGTGCTCTAAGGTCGCGATTACACCAAGCGTTTTGTTTTTTAAGCACCATTATTTAATTGTTTTCTAACCATCTGCTGTTCCTCATGTTTTAAAGTACTTGCAGCTGAAAATAATCAACCGACGTCACACTCTCCAGCATCAAGATCATTGATACAGTGGTCGCTTTGCAACATAAAAAGTGCAGTGCACTGCTCTTTTCTAAAGTGACAGAAAAGGTAGTGAGTGCACCTCACGTTTTCAGAACTGATAAGTGCATTTGGTTTGCTCGGCCCCTAATTTTGCCACAAATATACCCCCCAAAAAAGGAAAAGGCAAATTAAATGCCAGACCATGTTGTGCTATAATTCTGCGACAGAGATACACAAGCAATAGAGAAGCCTTCTGCATACGCATAAATGAAATGGTGTCTGACTCAAGACGTTGGCTGATGACATCATCATTTCACAAAATATGCAGTTTAGCTGTACAAACTAAAATGCAAGGAGGTCGTCATGTTTGATTTGATCTATTCTGGAACACGGTAAAAAAAAAAAAAAGAAAGTTTTTTAATGCCAGATCTGTCTGGTTGAAACGTGTATACAATACAAAATGTTGGCGTACATATTTAAACACATCTCCTTGTGGACAAGGCCTAAAATCCAAAATAAAGATTTTTGAGCATGTTACCTGTTTAGACAATCATCTTGACAGCCCTTTTCGCTAGAGTCGTCAGGCGACCTGCAGTTACAGGTAGTGGCTTCATAGCCAGAAAGAGGCTTCACATCCACATAGACATCTAAGAGGGAAAATATAAACAGCACTCTTGAACATCTGCAAGCATATTTATGCATTCATAAGGTGCGAAAAACAAGAGCAGCACAGTCAAGAAGGAATCATCAACTCTCAACTCTGTCAAATCAAAATATATTTATGGAAACACATGCATATTGTGCTCTACAGCATTGCTGAGTTCTCAGGCACTAGTCGTGTATAGTGAAAATGTCCTTACTGGATCTGATCTTCTTGTAGAGAGGCACATCAGGTCTCTTGTAGAGCTATAAAACAAAAATGCACCTTTTAGTATAAAGTTTTTAGCAATAACACGCATTAAACTACTAAAAATCATTTTAGACATTTCAGCTTGATTTCAGAAAATATATACTGAATTTGTGTTTACTTTTTAACCCTTTTGGCAAATAATTTTGTCATAACCAAGCAATACATTTTTTAAACTTATCAACAGAACAAGAAAAAAACCAATGGGTAGGAATTTGCCAATGGGTAGGCCCAAATAGAATATGCACGTGCAGAAATCCGCAGATTTCGCTGAATTTTTACCCCATTACTGAGTCTATTTATTTACTTGTGTAAATATGCATAAATATAAGTTTTAATATTAATTTCAGTAATTTTATTAACTAATGTGCAAATGTTTTGATTTATTTTCTGTATTTTAGTTTTTGATTATATTTGTTAACCAAATAAATGGATCTAATTATATTGGCATTGAAAACTTTAAATTAAAGTTAAATTAATTTTTAAATCATTCATTCCCTCGGCTTAGTCCCTTTATTCATCAGGGGTCGCCACAGTGGAATGAACCACCATCTTATTCAGCATATGTTTTACACAGCAGATGCCCTTCCAGCTGCAACCCAGTACTGGGAAACATCCATACACACTCATTCACACTCATACACTATGGACAATTTCGTTTATTCAATTCATCTATAGCGCATGTCTTTGGACTGTGGGGGAAACCGGAGCACCCGGAGGAAATCCACGTGAACACGGGGAGAACATGCAAACTCCACACAGAAATGCCAACTGACACAGCCGGGACTCGAGCCAGCGACCTTCTTGGTGTGAGGGGACAGTGCTAACCACTGAGCCACCATGTCGCCCTAATTTTTTAAATCATTATTTTTTATTTAATGTTTTAGGTTATTAGTAATTCTACCACCAAAATCATTCTGCATAAATCTGCAGGTTTTTTACAAAATTCTGTTCAGAATTAGCAAAAAAATGTCCACAGATTCTGTCAGGCCCTTTCAATGGGGTAAGAAACATTAACTTAATGCAATGTGTTCTTTGAAAAAAAGAAACCCTTATCTCATGAAAAAAAGCATTTACATGTAATATTTTTATTGGAAACCAAGACAAAAACACTGCTCAATAAAATGATTTTTGAAGTGAAAAACATGACAATGACAAACGCAGTTGCCAACTCAGGTAAAGATGTGGTTGTAAGTAGCTACCTGATCATGTTTCCAAAGCCACAGGATGTCGTAAGGCAGCTGGAAATCAATGCGTTTCTGTCTCAAGTATTTCCCTGGACAAACACCGAAGACAAATTGCAGTTATTAATTCAATCTCTTTGTCCTTTAACTTCAGGCTGCGCCATTCCAGTATTGAATCAACTAATCACCTCATAACTCATAAACCATAACTAATCAGCCTGATTGCCCATGAGGCCTTACATAATGAACTGGCTAGGAATGACACTGCACACTGAAGACAAGTTTATTTGTTGAAATGATAGCGTTTTAAATACCAATTCACACCACTCCAACAGACAGTGACACAGAAACAGGTACTTTGTCAGGTTTTTCCCCTGTCAGTATCTGGTTTTCACTAACTGAACATGCTGAATCAACTCTTGCTGGGTTGCAGAATTTCTGAGAAATCAGGTGGCGTAATCTGGTAATTGTCCATGTTTGTTAGAGTCTGTTGAGGTAGTGTATACAGGCCTTTTTGCTGAAACTAGATCGTAACTCCAACTGTCGAGCAAACTGCACCTAGATATTGTGCTAAATTCAAGTGGGTTAAAATTTGTAGACTATAAAGTAAAGCTTAAAGGAGAAACTCACCAACATGAATGGGAGCAGGAAGAAGGCCATACTCATGTTCACCTGGAGTGTATTCTAGCTTCTCTTTCTTTAGCTGTAGCAGCTGACTGCGAGGACTGAAGGGGAAATGGAGAGAGGTTACATTTATTTATCAGTGATATGATGGTTAGATAACAAGACAAGTCTACTGAACGTGTTGATTCTTACTCATCAGTCTTGTACACATCAGAGTAAAGTCCCGCCTTTTGAAACTTCTTTTTGGGTGGTCTAGCAACTCTCTTCTCACGTTGGCTGGTCACTGATGGGTTTGGGGCTGGTTCCAAAGTAGCAGGGCCTGGGCGCTCTGGGGAGCCATCAGGTTTTCCCTCCAATGCACTGCAAAAATTGTTTAAAAACATTTATTTATTATTAGAAGAATTTTGTGACCGTAAAATCTACCTTTAATTGACTTAGATTATGATCTTTTTCCTAGCAGCCTAGAGGCAGTCATTGTAGATCTTGAAAAGAAAATTCAGACTTTAAATGGTTGTGTATATTGTTCTGCATACCTGCGAAAACAGTGAACTTCTTCCTGGGTCAACCATTGCCTCCCTCCTTCTGGTCTAACTCTCGACATCACATCGTCCTCTCTAGCAGCTGACTGTTGTTCTTCCTCTTCTTCTTCTTCTTCTTCTTCCTCTACCTGTCTTTCCTCCTCCGGTTCCTCCTCTTCTTCATCACCCCCTTCAGTCTCCCTTTCCCAGTGCTTCCGCTTGCATCCCTTTCTACGCTGGCTCTGTACTACAGCCTCAATGGCATCAACTACACTATCCTCCTCCCAGAGTGCACTTGCTCTGTGCCTTTCAGGCAAAGGGTGGTTCTCTTGTTCAGAAGTCTGTGATGGGGGTGATGCAGGAGGTGAGGGCAGCGGGTTCTTGCGTGGACGCCCTGGACCCCGTTTTTTCACCATGTTGTTTCCTGTACGTGCTTGCCTCTGGAGCTTCTTTGCACGGAGGATCTTATTGACGTGGTGCAGGTTGTTTTTGGGAGGAGGCCGGTGGGAGAGATGAGGTGGGGAATCAAGGCAGCATGCAGGCTGGGAGGAGCATGTGGAGGGACTAGCCTGGCGGCTGGAGGGCCGGAGTGGTGCAGTGTTTCCAGGCTGGTCAAGAGTGCAGTGAGGCAGGCAAGAGGCAGAGTGCGAGAGGGATAGAGGAGGGTGGTGGTGATGGTGGTGCCGATGATGGAGACCCTCATCATCAGGAACACTGGATTGGCCAACTCTGTTCTGCAAGCTAGATACATTCCCTATAAGTTTAAAACAAAAGAGTTTAGGTGCGGAAATATTATTCACAATTACACAAATTAGAAGAGCAACAAAAAAAGTGATGTGACATCAACCAATATCCCAACCACCCTGTTTGCATAATCAAGTGGTCAAAAGGCAAATTTATCTCCATTTTATTATGTACAGAGACAATTATAATGAAAACAATGAGAAAATAAATTGCATAAAAAATAAAGGTTAGATCTTTATAGAAAACAAGTTTATTAGCATGTTACTAACACTTGAGTATCTCTTCTAAACCAACTATAATCCAATTTCTCTCCTCATCTTCTAATGGACAAATTCTGATGTAGCAGAATATAATCATCTCACAGACTCAGCAAAAAGCAGCTACATGCATTCATTTGTGCAGAGCCTCATTAACTGTGTTCCCTCTATCCCTCATTATCTGTTTAATTAACTTACTCTCAGTATAACTCACTTTCAACACAGTCTAGTCTATTATTTTCGATTCATCTTATCTATTCATCAGTCAAACTCTTCCTTTCACATCTTTACTTTAATTTTTCACAATCCCTCTGTGGGAGACAAGTTACATGTCTTGAGCACTTATTTCAGCTTTGCTCAAATCACGTAATAATGGCTGACTTGAAAGCACCATTTACTATATTTGGGTTCCAATTCATCAACTAACTCTTCCTTCCAATCACATCTTATTCACGACCTTGGTCTTATTCTTGTTTTTTTTCCAAGTCCCATTTTCCTCCAGCACTTAATCCTCCTCCTTTACTCTTTCTCATCAGTTGCTTGCTCTTGCTGCTACAGTGAATTATTGGTGCAGTCAATGGCCGTTGGATGACCTCATGTCTTGAGCTCTAATCCTGGATTACATACTACACTTTGCCATCTCACTAGGGACCCTCTATGCACGAGCACATATACACAAAGCATCCTAAGAGTCTGCATTGTTATGTAAACTGCTCCAATACACCTGGTTCAGTAATGTTACATTTGAACCGTTGTGTGCATGAGTAAGTATAAGGGCATTTAGCCATAAAATGCTTGAATACGCAAGGTACCTATGTGGAAATTCCCTGCAGCTAGAGTGCAAAGGAAATGATACTGCAATTCCTTTACAAAGCCATTACGAATATTTGGTATTATGTTTTTTGGCACCTTTAAAGACAAGCTACAGCGCTGACCATTCTTGTATCAACCACTTTAGGTTATGAGAAGTCATGTAAAACAATTTTAATATGAAGACTGTAAAACTATTAAATCAATACAAAACAAGGACAGAAAGTAATAATCATTAAATTGTGAAATGCACTAAAGCAAGAAAACACTAATATATTTTTAGCAAAAAAAGACATCAAGGTAAAATTATTTTTGGAGAGTGATTACATTTCACTGCATTAATTCTGCAACCATCACAATGTCAAACTAAAACTGGTTCACCAGATGAGGCTCAAGTACATTTGGTATTTGGTCATTTGACAATGTTAAAAAAAATGCTGATTTCTCACTTACCAATTTCTCTCTTCTCTGCAGATGTTGAACGATCCCTTCTAACCGTCCTGTCCAACCGTGAAAGACTGGGACTCTCTAACGGTCCACCTTTTTTGCTGCGACTCCCTTTGAGGGAGGTCCGAGATAGCGCAGATGCAAACAGGTTTGTGTGATGGTTGATCTCTGGCTCTTCAATGGGGGAAGCAGCATCTTCCTCGTCACTCTCCGAGCAGTCCACTGTATTTTGCACATGCCCTTCAGAGAATGCACCAGACACCGAAAAAGACTGGTTTCTAGAGAGTTTGGAGTAATCAGCATCAGAACTTCCCATTCTGAACCAAGAGTCAACAGGATGATGTCCCCGACTTGCAGTGCCCAAAGACAGTCGTGAGGGCCCAAGACAAGACATAGAGGCCTCTTTTCGCTTGTACCGTTCTGCAGAGGATGAGGATGAAGAGGAAGGGGAGTTGGCAGAAGCTGACTGTTTGTTAGTGCGGGAGTCAGCAGAGCCATCTCGTCCAAAACGGCAGTGCTGCAGAGACTCTACACTCCCTCTCTCCCCTCTTCCAGCCCCCAATCCCTCACCTCCAACACCTCTGCCTCCTATACCACCTAGAACTCCACCACCATCATCACCCTCCTCTTCTCCACAGCGATCACGGTGTTTGTGCCTATGCTTGTGTTTGTGGTGCCAGCCAAATGACAGCTCAGACGACATGGCAGGATAGAGCATGGATGAACGACCACCACCTAAATATTCTTGCCTAAGTAGCTTATGTTTCTTCTTGTGAAATTTGGAGGGGTTAAGAAGCAGGTGGGATGGGTGATGATGATGCACATATGAAGGGGGTGGAGGCGGAGGAAAAGATGGTGAATGAACATGGTGGGATGGGCCAGAGTGGGGAGCCTGGTGATGGGGATGTGGGTACAGGGCACTTGGTGGGGTATAACCACGATAGTAGCCAAGTCCCAGTGGGGTAGAAGAGTATGGGACACCATAAGAAGGATGATAGAAACCTCCACTGGACAAAGGAAAGCCTAAACCAGGTACAAACGGTACTTCTGACAAAGATTCCCGAGGCTTAGGTGGTCGCCCTCTTTTCTTTTTTAAATCTGGCTTACGAACATAATGAAATGAATCACATGGGTAAGCTGGGTGGGGTGAATAATATCCACTAAAATTTATCCTGAATATTGTGGGCAATAGATCTCTATGCAGATAGTGATGGGGTGGTGGATTGGTTCCGCCTCCAAGGCTGCTACTAGGTCTGGTACTTCCCAAGCCAGACCCACGGCCAGGCCCTGCCCCAGCACCTAAACCTATGCTGCTGCCCAAACGAAGTGTAGGTGTTCGATGAGAAATTCGTATATCACTGAGCTGCACACATATCTCATCCAAATCAGCCAAAAAATCTGGGTCTTGTCGGCGTGACCGTAGCTGCAGGTACTTCTTCTTGCGTTTACGCTTTTGCCTTTTTAGTTTGTCATAGCTAGGGCAGCCATGCCCGCGACGCTTGCACTTATGCTTGTGCTTCTCTTTATGTCCAACCAAAGCAGAAGATGGGGCAGCTGGGTGTGGTCTTCTTGGGTCAGGTGATGCTCTCACTCCAAGTGGGGAGGGTGTAGGTGAGGGACGTTCTAGAAGCACTGAAGATGAGTGCCTCCTCCGACCTCTTGAAGAAAGTCCAATTCCTGCTCCAATACCTGGACCCATGACTCCAGGCATTAAGAGTCCACCTGCCATACCCTGCGAGACCCCTACACCAGGTAAGCCATTGGCACTTCCAGCCTTTTCCCCACGGTCAGAGGTGCTATTGTTGTCAGTTCCAATGCCACTGTCACTGGGTACAGTCTCTTCACTGTGTGATTCACTGACTGGAGAAGGTGTGGCCTCTTTCAGCTCGCTCAGAGGAGCTGGAGACGTTGGCAATAGTGGCCTTGGAGGAGAAAATTTTCGATAATGATAGTGCTGCCGGTAATGGTGGTGGTGATGATGGTAACCCCGGCAAGAGGACTTCTTCTGAGATGGGTGTGCGGTGGATGTTGAAGCACTTGCTACAGTTCGAGCAGATGGGGCTGAAAAAGTAGGCGGAGGAAATGAGAATGAGTGGTGGACTTGATGAGAATGGCTGCAGTGTGGGTGAGATGAGAAATGCACTGAGCCAGGCTCAACAAAGCTAGCATCACTAATGGGGCTTTGGCCCCCACTTGACTGTGATAGTGATGGGGAAGGGAACACCTCAGATGGAGGCAACTGGTGTGGTTGGTTTTGTAAAGTGTGTGCCTGGTGATGATGTGGGGATGAAGTGTTTGGTGATAAGAAAGGCTCAGGAGGGGGTGTGGGGGCACCTGTGGAGGGATTAGTTGATGTTTTTGGCTTACGACCCCTCCTTTTACCCATATATATTGTCCCCTTTTTGCTTACATTAATCTGGGGCCCTAATTTGCCACCAAATGTAGCAGCAAGTGTTGTCAGGGACTGTGGTTTTGTAGCAGCCGGAGCCCCTGGTGGCCCACTGCTTCTTGAGCATTCTTGCTCATTTCCTGGTTTTGGCCCAAGCAGTATTTGGCTAAGGAGCCTCTTCCGTTTTACTGTCTTCATTTTATTGATTTTGCCTATGATCGTCTTCATAATGAGCTGCCCATTGCCCTTATTACGAAAAGGTTTTTCCACAACTGAAGCTTCCCCTGACTCAGGAGCAAGAGTTGGGGGCTGGGTTTCTTGAGGAAGAGTTGGAGGTGAGCGCTTAGGTCGCCCTCGCTTTCTTGCCATCATTTTAGGTGGATTAAAATCAACTTCAGGGTGCAAAACAGGAGGGTCCTGCTCTTCTTTAGACTTGAGCAGACTGGAGAAGGATTTTGAGGGTGCCAATTTGTTTGGGTTGCAGCCACGTGCTGGTGCATCTAATCGAGGCATTTTAGTCTTTGGGCGTCCTCTCTTCTTGGGTGAAGAATCAAAAAGATCAGAATCTTCTGGGGATGTGTAACTGTCACTGAGAGGCTGTTCCACAGACTCTCGAATAGGGGATGAGAAAGAAAGCCCTGAGGGCACTGGTGTGGGGAGTTGCTGATGGTTAGAAGGAGACTCATGTAAAGACTTGTGGGTGCGACTCACTGCCTTTGTCCAGCGAGGTCGTCGTCCTCGTCGCTTCTTAAGAGGTTTTGAATCCTGCTCAAATGGTGATGCAGAAGAAATAGCCCGAGTGTCATCGCATAGCGGTGGTGGGCTCCTGCTGGCACCAGAAGGGTATGAAGGAGAAATAGTGCATTTGGTGGACTCAGCAGGACTTGGTACCCCACTAACACGACTTTCCTGATTGGGACTACGTTTGACTGGGCTTGAGCTCTTACCCCTGTCATTTCGAGGAGCTGACAAAGAACACCTTTCTTTTGCATCTTGCTTCCCAGTTATGGCTGGAGTAATACCCTTACTTAAATCTCTTGGACTGTCTGTGTCCTTTTCTCGGTCACGCTCTTTGTCTTTCTCACTAAAATCCTCTATTCGAGAGGGGCTTGCTTTAGGGCGTGAGGCTAGGGAGCCTGGCAAACCTATGTGACAGCCTGTACTTCCTATTCTCTCTAAGGAGGATGTAGAAGAAAATGGTGGTGAAGCAGCTGTGGATGAAGAATGAGATGGGCAATGCCCAAGACGAGACTGAGATTTCATTCCATCTGAGTTGCTGTTGTCAGTGCTTTCATTTGTGGATGTTGTTGTCGTCAAGCGACTGCTGTTTTGAGACAGTGCAGAACTAGTGGTGGTGGTGGTGGTTGTGCTGCTGGAGACCCCTTTTGAAAGTCCATCTGATTCCTCTTTTTTAGAAGTTCCAGAAAATTTCTCAAGGATACTGTCTTTGTTTTTAGACCCATATGGGCGACCTGGGGGCCGTGAAACAGGTGGTGGTGGGGCAAGGTGAACTGCCCTGGAATAGGTGTTCCTATTAGCCATTGCCCGTTCAGGGCGCTGCAGATTTGAAATTAATGGAGGTGAGCTACTGTGTGCTGGAGCTGGCGATACCTTTCGGGCTTTTGGCTTAGGGCACTTTGAAGGTGGGCATGTAGCTATGAGCTGAGCAAGTTTTTCAGTTACTGTAGGGGTACCCCAAGAAGAAATTCCTCTTTCTTGTTCCTTCTGCCCTTCCAAAAAATTGCATTGAGGCGTTTTTAAAATCCCATCTATTTTAGGGTCCTGTTGCGAAGTGGCAGCTGGGGGCATTGCTGATGGAGATGGAGCAGGGACAGAGTTTGTTTGTGGAACATGGTTTTTCTTTCCAGAGGAGTGTGATTTGCTTTCTGTCATGGAGCGATGGAGATTAAGGGGTTTCTCTGAAGAAGCAACAGATTTTATATCAGCCTTTCCCTCTGATTTGCAGGCAAGTTTTGGAGGACCCTATAAGAACATTAAAAAAATATATATCTATAAATCACAGTAACACTGATCGTACATTTCATTCAGAATAATATGCATATTCACAAAACATGATGAATTTCATCAGTTCATGTTAATAAATTCATGTTAGCAAACTGATTTTCAAATATTTATTACAGTTGTTTCCTTTAAAAATGTATTATGACATAGGAAGGAAGATACATATGAAATAAAGGAAGATTTAAAATTAAGTTTATCAAGACACTGGGACAGAGTTAGCACTCATAAATACAGAATCTAAGAGCAAACAACAGAATGGATATGACAAGACAGCAAAAGTTACAAAAAAAGAGCAAAAAAAAAACAAGAAAAAGGAAAGTGTTTAAATGCTTAGCTGAAAGACAGAAGAGTGAGAGAGAAAATGTGACAAGATTTACAAAGCTTGTTTATTTGTTTTGATCATGCCGTTGTGGGTTTGTTTTACTGGATGCTTGTTTTGTCATTTCAGTCTCTTTAAAAAGGACTATTTATTAGACGTCTAAGATATGCTGCATGAGATGTTAAACAGCCTTACCCTTTTTGCTGGAGCACTTCCATTCACAGGAGTAACAGCGTTGATGGAAGCAGGAGGAGGAACAGAGGGTGAGGGAGTAGTAGCAGCAGGAGCAGCAGCTGACTGAGGTGCTCCTCGGTTGACAGAGGGCTTTTTCTCCCCTTCTTTTCCATTACTTGTGCTAGTAGTGTTGCTGTTCGCATCACTGGCTCCAGCCGCACGATTAGCACGTCCTCCGCCTCTACCTCCACTATGCCTTACAGTGGCACGGAAGGCTGGTCGGCAAACATAGTTCTCCAGGATCTTTGGAGGTTTCTTCATGCGTTTTGCCTGCAGGCCTATTTTGAGCTTAACATTACCCTCAGAGTAGCTGGTCTCTTTGACCAAAAACTGCGTGGGTTGCTGCGGCTGGTCACCAGTCCCACTTTCAGTGCCACTAGTTTCATTCTGTGCCCCATCTCTTGGTTTCTCCCGTTTCTTTTTCTCTTCTTCATCGTCCTTCTTTCCTCCTACACCTTCTTTCTCACGTTCTGCTGGGGGGGCATTGGCAGGGAGTGGGGGCGGCGTAGAAGGCCCCCCCTGTGTCCTCTGATCCATTGGTGATTTGGGGAACAAGGGGGGCTTGAGTGGGACAGGATTTTCTCACTTGCACGTATAGGTAGGTGCTGGAGGTCTGTGCAGATATCAGGTTTGAAGAAGAGAGTGAAATTGAGGGGAAGGGGAAGGGGGGTTAAAGCAGAGGTCGGAAAAAATATCCTTGTTGGGTTGAAGCAGTGTTGTCCCTTCTCAAATGCCCAGCCCACTCACCTTCAAACTGTGGAGATAAAAATGGAGAGAAAGGGTGTTACGACCAAAAGACAAATTAGCCACACTTCCAAGACAGCCTTAACCTCTGTTTTAATTATTAACACAGAATGGCTTTACAAACATGGATCACTACCACCACAAATACGACTTTAAAATTGCAGTCTATGTCCAAGCTGAATCATTCAAAGTCACTGACATATCCAAACAAAACTGATATACTAAGACTTCTGAATATGAATGATTTGGAATGATACACTACATTGCCATCAGAAGCTGACTTGCACTTTTAACAGTAAATAAATACTTGTTCAACTTGCCAGTGTATGTTTATATTTTCATCAAGTCTGGAGAAAAGATTTTCTTGTGTTATGTTTTTGTGAGCCAATTTTTTGATAGTTATCAGAATTTTGTTATATGTAAACACTCAATGTTTCATTTTAAGAAGGTGTGTTAACTACAATTACTGTACTGTTTTTTGTTTTGTTTTTAACTTGGGGAATTCAGCCCCGGTCCTATAAAAGACATTTTGGCAAAACATCACTTTGTGGAAAAAACGGTATTGAGGATATGAAATACTTTCAAAATATTTAATGTTTGTATTAGTTTGCATTTTAATACAGAACAGTCAATTATCAGGACAGAAGGATCAGTTATTCTTTTAAAAGGATTCCAAGCAGTAAAGTTCACAAACAATAAACAATCCCTTTTTACAAGCCTGTGTAAGAGCGTTTCTAATAAATTGACCAGGATTATAAAAGACAGAGAACATCAACTTTTTAGGAATCTACAAAACAACTACTGGGGGGCTCAACAAAAGTAACCTTACGCCCTACACACCTCCAAAACAAAAGGCCACTGAGTAATTTAGTACCATGCTGGCCACAGGTGCTTTATAAGGGTCAAGTCATTGAGAGGCGAGTCCGAGTGGTGACCTCAACATAAAGGGCCCTCTGGGAGACAGAGGATCCAGTCACCTTTTCGAGCCCTTTTTATGACTGCCAGTCAGAAAAGCACAGCGAGTGAATGAAAGACAGAGAAAAAAATAGGAAAAGAGAGGACAGAAGTGGACAGTTTTTTTATGCCCCGTTGAGAGCAAAGGTTTAAATATTACACAAGTCTATTAGGAATGCCTAGGTCTTGGAACGCTACTTGGTTACGACCGTTTAGCTCTTGGCACAAGAAAAAGCTCTGAGAACCATTTTACGCAGTGTTGTTTCATTAGTGGTGGTCTTTTATATTGAGAGAGTCGTTTTCTGTGAAATCACTACAACTATAAACTGCGCTCCAGAACTTGGAGTCCTGCCTTCCTTCTCTCTACTCCGACTTCTCTGTTTACTATAATTACTCACCCGATTTCATTTAAACACGCCCTTTCTCTTCCATTCGCCCCTTCCCGTTTCACACACCGCAATCCAAAAATCACACCTCTCTTGTTCTTTGCCTGACCTACCCTTTCACCTTGTTGGTAGTACCTAGAATAGCAAAGTCGAGTAAAGGTGGTCGAGCCTTCTCATTTATGGCTCCTAAACTCTGGAATAGCCTTCCTGATAATGTCCGAGGCTCAGACACACTCTCTCAGTTCAAAACTAGATTAAAAAGATATCTTTTTAGTAAAGCATACACTCAATGCATCGCATAACGGTATGATGCATGAATGTGCTCCACGCAGGTGAGCTGTAGGACACACTCCTCAATACACCAGACATTGTGTTAGAAACTCTCATATGCTTTACATGTTTGTTTCTATGTTTGTTTATTTAACTGCTATTTTCATCTATAACACTCCATTTTTACATCTCATTTAAATAGACTATGAACAGCAGCTACGCTAATTATTTTCTTTATTCTCTATTTCCACCTGGGGATACTCATTCCGAGGTCCCTAGAGACAATGCAGCGCCATTGATGCGATCCAAGACCTGTGAAGAGATGATCCCAAGGTATCCATAATCCTGGACCAGGTCGTATCCCGAGCTGATGTTGTGGTCGTCATGGAGAAATGGAGTGCATGAGACTGATTCCTGAATGACCACTGTGATAAACGAGTCCCCACATTGATCCTGCGGGCCAACCTGACCGCCTGCCGGTGCCCTACTCACACCTGCAGCTTTTCCACCATGGACGTCCAGCTTCTTCAGCCTCCAGCGCCTAGACTGCAGCTCTGAACAGGAAGTTTGGCCAGATGAAAAATGGTTGTGCCTAACAGAGCCTAGTTTCTCTTGAGGTTTTTTTTTCCCTTCACCTTGTCAATTGGTGAAGTTTTTTTTTCCTCGCCACTGTCGCCACTGGCTTGCTCGGATCGGGACTTGTGGAGCTGTGCTTCGGTGGATTTGCTCTGCGGTGTTTGAACTTTCAGCAGTGAAATTTAAACCACACTGAACTAAACTAACCTGAACTTCAACTCTGAAATCTGGACTTTACTAGAACTATGTTAAGCTGCTTTGACAAAATCTACATTGTGAAAAGCGCTATATAATTAACTTGACTTGACTTGACTTGTTCTGTCACTCTTTTCAGCCTCTCACTCATTCAGACTCGCTCCAACACTCACTTGGAAATCTAACAGTACAGCGGTCAAACTAGAGCCGTTGTGCTCCTACTAATCAAAAACACATTTCCCCAGCGCTCCCTCCCTCCGTCCTTTTTCCCTGGTTCGTCCCTCCCTTAGTGACAATCATTCCCCTATTTCCTCAGTGCTCTGAGTCGTACTCCGTTCCTCGTTACTGTGCCATTCCTTCTCAAATTCCTCCTCTCTTTGCGGAGAAGATGCCAAAAATAAAATGCTACCTTGCATTGTAAAATGGCTGCAGTAAAAGTTTGAGGGAAAGCATGAAAATAACTGCACCAAGACTGTTGTTCCTAATAATCAAATACATTTATGCATCTGATGCAATGGGAATTCAACCAATGCTGTTTGAGCTACAGAAGCGAAACATTAAGTAACAAAAAAAAAACTTTATATTACAGTGGTTGTGAAATATTACACAAACGATTATATTGCTATAATCATTTACTACATTTAATAACAATGCGCAGCAGTAAAAGATGATACACCAAGTAAATATTATTGTCAGTTATTTATGGAAGATGGAAACATGAACACTGTCAAATGATGTGTATTCAGATAAAGCAACTTTCCTTAGTGTAACATCAAAGCGAATTCATCAACAAACAAAAATGAATCTCTTAAGTCATCACATTTTCAGCTTCCTCCTTCATTCACACTCTTTCAGCACCTGTCATTCACGGCTCTTTAATCTGTGCTTGCTTTGGCAGCATAGATATAATATACTAACTCTGTGGATTTAGACAGCTTTTCCTCTACTATGGAATTACATGCCCTTGTTCTTCTATGTGCATTGAAAGCCACAACTCCCTGCCAGCCAAAACACACTGCAGGACAAATTGGGACGCAGGGAAGAAAGTTGTAGTTTAAGAGATTTAGTAAGCCTAAAACTTTGGCTAACTGCAGCTAGAGACTTAAAGCAAGCAATTAGCATCTCCTCTCATGTCCCACTCATCCTTTTAAATGTATTAATACTTTGGTTTCTTTTCTTCAATCGGTCATTTAAGCTGCAAGATCAAATCATATTAACGTACTGAAGAAACTTTTCATCAATAATGTGAAACATATGCATGTCAAAATGTTCCTTTTCCTTTTGAACGCAGTTTTACTTTTGGTGCTTTATGTCAAGCCCAGGATTTGAACTATATGGCCAAATCATATTAAAAGTAGGAATAAAATGGAACCAGTGACAGATCTTTTCTAGCCTATTGTGAAGCAAGTGTTCATACATTAAAGGAAATTTTACTACTCCCCTAGAGTTAAACAGTTGAGTTTTAACATTCAGCCAATCTCTGGGTCTGGCAGGAGCACTTTCAGATTAGCGTAGCATAGATCATTGAATCAGATTAGACCATTAGCATTGGGTTTAAAAATGACCAAAGTTTTGATAATTTTCCTATTGAAATCTTGACTCTTCTGTAGTTACATCTTGAACTAAAACTGATATATTTCCTAGACTGATATGGTTAGGAATTAGACTCTCATTCTGGCATAATACTCAAGGAAATTTGCTGCCGTACCATGGCTGCAGCAGAAGCCATAGTATTACACAGCGCCTGAAAATAGTCCCCAGTTAGGTAACTTCGAATGTGACCATCTATTTGCACAATGAACGTGTGCCGGTCGCAATTCTGTTCGGTTTCACAAACAGGGCTTAGCTTGAGCCAGGACTAGCCTTCACTATTTGGTAATAAAGCAGCTTTTATAAAAATTCCATTAAAAAAAACATTACTGGTGTGTATGGTGACACTATTCTATGGCACTGATGTATTTTTGGTTAAGACTGCTGATACATGAAATTTAATCTAGGTTTAGCCTTAAGACTTATCTCTGAAACTGGGGAAAAATATTTGTTTATTAGACTGAACAATCAGAAAAGGCAGATAAATAGACCCTCTCTCAAAGAAATCAGTAATGTGGTGGACAGATTAAAACGCCATGTATAAAGGTCTCTCGTTTAGTTGTGATCCGATCAAGCAAAACACATCTTAATTCCAGGTGTTAACTAGTCCAAAATATGAAGAAGAAGACAATTGTATGAAAGGGAAAAGTTTAGATGGACAAAATGATTGGGGAAATCTGACATGTCACTAGGGTTAGATATTGGTATGATTTTTAAAAAGGCACCGGTGCCCAAGAAGTTCCTGAACCAATAGTTTTTAAAATGTGGCAAAAAATGATGGTGGGTGACATAAAAAATGGCTTTGCAAAATGAATAGTATATTATATATTAAAAATGTAAAGTAAACATAAATATAACAAACAAAACACATGCATTTAGGCTTCATAACATTCACACACACACACACAAAAGAACTTTGCAACCCTAACTGCAATCATTTCCACTGTATTCTGTATTCTTATTCTTAATATTACAAATCATCTTCAACATTCATCAATCCTTTAGCAGAGATATGAGCAAATTCACCTCTGACAAAATATGACACCTATCCTGACTTAATACACATCTTGCCCTATAACAAGGCATTACATTTTGAGATGTAACTATGTAACTGAGTAATATAGCAACCACAACATGTAACGTATTTAAACACTCATTGCTTTAAAAAATACCTAATATCCTGCCAACTGGCATCTGCAAATAAATAAGACCTTTTCTCAGACCGTGAGACATTTTTGGAAGACTTTTAACTAAAGAAAATTATTTTAGTAGATGTATGAAGTCATTTGATGTTAAAGAGATAGTTCACCCAAAACTGAAAATTCTGTCATCATTTCCTCAACCATCACTTGTCACAACAGCTGTCTGAGTTTCTTTTTTCTGTTGAACACAAAAGAAGATATTTTGAAAAATGCTGGAAATGTGCAACTACTTCCATAGTATTTGTTTTCCTACTGTGAAAGGAATTAATGATTACACATTTAATATTTTCCAAAATATCTTATTTTGTGTTCAACAGAAAAACCACTTGAGGGAGAGTAAATGTTGAGTACATGTTCATTTATGAGAGAACTATTCATTTAATTAAATCAGCTATGAACATGTTTCACTACCTTTTGACAACCAAGTGTCTAATACTTAGTTAGGACAGTAAAACTTGTATATGTGCTATGTAAACACTAAAGTAACTAGGTTTCTTAGACATCTGACAAAACTACATTCGGACATCGACAGAGTTTCGACAGATTTCCCAATCATTCATCTATGTTACTGCTCGCAACTTTGCTTCAAAAAGAAACACAAAGCACCACAAAACGAAACTAAACTGACTAACGTTACCGACAAAAGGCATTGGGATCTGCTATTAATCTGCACTCATATTTCAAATCTATTCCGACCACAAACTAAATGCCTGAAATCACTGCTATCCACTCAAACAGCTCTCAGTCAGCGGGAAGCTTCTGGTTTCCTTGACAGCGGAGTCAGAGGTCAAAGGTTGCTCAAAGGCTCCAGACACCACTTTCTACACTTTCCTCCACTTCTCAAGACATCTGCTCCAATGGGGAAAAACTATAACCAGGCAAAGGCGCGCGCAATTTGCACGTGCAATGAACCCTATTGTGAGCGAGGTTAACTGAGGATGATCTACTGGCAGGTGCCACTGAAGGTTCGTTTCTATGAATTAAGTCTTTTTATGAACACGTAAAGCTTGCTGATCAAAACTCCCGAATGAATGAACACCGTAACACTTTCCGAGCAGCATTACGTTTAGCAATAACAAACAAACAAACAAACAAAGCGTACGCGCATATGTCATGCATCAAAATACTGCATTTTCCCTTTCTAGTTTGGGCAAATGTTCTAACACACAAACCATCTAGATTATAAAACATTTATAGCACATTTGAAGTCTAAATGCAGAATAAAGTATGAACGGCTTACCTTGGCGATCTAGAACGGCGTTCACATAATTTGCGGTCAAAATCCTCCCAGCATGGTCGCTCGGATATTTATCTTGAAACTGCTGATGTGCCCAAAAAAAAAGCAAAAGGGAAAAAGGCGTCACGTTTCTCGTAAGAACATTCCAACCAATGTATGACATAACAAAATATTAGCCTAACGTTAATCTGTTGATCCAGTCACCCCGCAAGTAACGATATTTATCTACGTGAGGCGCACTGGTCACAGTTTATGATCCTAATATAGCTAGCATAGCTCGTTAGCGAAGAGCATATATCTTGAGCTCAGCCTTAGATGACTACTAAATATGTCCAAATCCAGGCGGTGTGAAACAATAATAGCAAGTGAGAGGGTTACTACAACGGGACGTCAAAATACCTTGCTGCCATTGCAATTTTGAAAGACACATGTCTGGAGCAAGGTAAGTTGGTTTTGCTCAACATCGAGGCTGTAACCACACGTACACAACGTCAACGGCCATCCAATTCACGTCTGTGTGTTGTTTACAACCCGCTAAACGAGTGAATTCACACCAGCTAATCACTACCATCAACCCCGCACTCTAACAAAACGGCTGAGCTGTCCTGTCAAACACATTTGCTGGTATTGCTAGCAAAACCCCCGCGATCCGTCCATACGACTGGTAATGTAACGAAGCAACCGCTGCTGGTGTGAAGCGAATGAGTAAACCGTTCCCTTCTCCCTCAGGCCTTCAGTATAAAGAATTAAAAAAATGTATATAAATATCCTCGGAAGGACCAAAAGAATCGGAATGCAAAAATCTAACGCTCTCCTGGATGAGCCCTGCACGGGTTATTAAAAACACGAACTGTCAACAAAATGGCGGCTGCTGCGTTGAATCAACAGAGGGACCCGAAATGGATCTCTCCCTCAAATTCTTCTAACTCTCCCCCGTCTTGTGTGCGTCGCTCGTTACCCGTGATAATCCGATATGTCGCCCGAATCCCTCTCCGGGTCCGAGTTAGTGGAGCTCAGGCGCGTCGGAACGGGCCTCTCTCGTCAATCGGGCCTCCATGTCTGCTTAGCCCGTATCGTTTCTGTCAGTACAGCACGGGCATTCTCACAGGCGGAGCGGGAGGAGGAGGAGGAGTGGACGGCCAGGAGGGAGGGAGGAGAGGGCAGTTGTCGACTCGACGGCTGTTAAGACACTTTCTCCTAGAAATTCACTTACACACTTTTGACTATATCAAGGGAGTTTTTTTTTTTTTATCGTGTACCATGATAAAATATACAATGAATGAACACACACTCTGTACCTAATTTTAAAAGAATGTTGGTTCGTTTAAAGAAAATGTATGACTCCTCAAAAGGGGGCTCTCGTGTTGTCGAACGCTCGTGGCAGTGTTTACCCACAGTGAAATATCGAGACTCCCGTGGGAATCGTAGCCGTGGGGCGGGTTGTGTAACCGTGTGAGTGAGCAGAATCATTAGGAGAGGAGCTGAATCTGTGTTTTAAATTAATCATTCACTTTAAAGTCCCCCTGAAATCTTTTTTGAGGGGGTTTGTATCTTAAGGTTATCTATAACAATGTGAGCTTCAAAACGAAGGCAGAATTTACATTTGGAAGATAAAAGTAAGCATTCAAACATGCAGTTTATCACTTTCACAGTTTTTATGACATCACCATGCACTTCATCTTCTCATCAGATTTTCTGACCCGTCAAATGCTCTTCAGTGAAGCATCCCGCCCCCCGCAAGACATGGCTGGAATTGGTCATTTATTCACATGGTATTAAGCATTTATACCAAGGGTTTGCCTAAACACTTGTAATGGAGTCTTGATCTAACTTCTCTGCATTTATTATTAGTAGTAACAATGCAGGGAGCAAACCCAAAAAGCCAGGCTGTTGAAACATTCAGTGCGCATATTCAATAACCTTTCTATGCTAAAGTCCCAAGGTAGAAAATGCATTTTACACACACCTACACAGTCAGCATACAGGTAAGTAGGATTCTAACTCAGGAATGGTGCATAGTGGGCTATACAGTGTAGGGGGACGACTCAGTTTATTCAGTAAATATGGTCTGATGTCACACAAAAACTGCTGCAGTCAACACATGATAGCATGAAGTAGATCATATACACAAGCACAGACCACAGAGCGTATTTGAGCCTATTTTGGATTCTGAATGCTTTATTTTAAAGTGGAGACACAGTTACAGACTCAGCATTGCTATAGATTGTTGCTGCCAAGATGCACTTTTGCTGGCAAAGCCTGTGATATAAACCAAACGCTATTGGCTATTTTTAAAAAGGGGAGGGGCTACTCAATATATCCCGCCTAGTGTCTTCATATCTCAGGTAAAATAAAAAATTATTCCAAAGCACTTCAGGAGAACTTTAATGTCTGTGTGAAATCAAAATGTACAATGTTTATTTTGTTATAGCGCACATTGTTATTCTTTAGGTGAACAACCCGTGCAGGTTAATTCACAGAACAATTTTTTATTTATTTCTTCAGTCAAAGTCTGACCAATTGCTTCTTCATATTGCTTCACAATTTTCTTAACAATGCCCCTCTTTTAAGATATCAAAACTCAGGGCTTCTGGTAGTACTGGCAGAAGTCCACTAAAGGAGGTTGAGCCTTCTCATATATGGCTCATAAACTGTGGAATAGCCTTGCTGATAATATCTGAGGCTCAGACACACTCTCTCAGTTTAAAACTAGATTAAAGACTGATAAAGCATACACACAATGCATCACATAACTGTAGGATGCGTGAGTGTGCTCCATGCAGGTGAGTGGGGTTGACAAACCACCTGAAGAGTACACTCTTCCTTTCTTTATGCGCCAGGCACTTTGTTAGAAATACTTCTATGTTTTATATGTTTGTTTATATAGCACCTATTTTAATTTAAGCACTTAATTTTCACATTGACATTAATATCTCTTGTTGAAATACATTATGAACAGCAGCTAGGCTAATTATTTTCTTTGCTCTCTATTTCCACCTGGGGATGCCCATCCTGAGGCCTCTAGAGATTGTGCAGCGTCACTTAATGAGATCCAAGACCTGTGAAGAGATGATGCCAACCATCTGAGGACTTTTAGGGCAACACATACACCAAATACACAAATACACTTCATTGAACATAGACATCTATATAACTGCAGGTTAACTGTGTTTATATATAATAACTTTAACTGTTTAAAGCTATTAGTAATTAGTTACTAGTTAATTAAAGTTATTAGTAACTAATTAACCTTTCTGATTTTGATTGTAATCCAATAAGGTGCACCTTTTGTAAAGCTGCTTTGAAACAATAATTATTGCGAAAAGCGCTATACAAATAAAATTGAATTGAATTACCGTTTGAGAATGATGTGCAAAGAGAAAGCCCCGCCCGCTACTCAATATTCCATTTCAGTTGGAATTACATCAACATACTGATATAAAAGTCTCAGCATCTTCCAGATCATGCAGACTTTGAGGCCTGTTCACCCCATGATAACAGTAAAATGATCATTCTGTACGAATAGGGAAGTCAACACCAAAGCAGTGAAAGCACATTAACACTATGAACGACAACTTTATTAGCATGCCCACCAATGTGTGATAATATTCACATTATTTGTAAGCCTGCACAGTTAATTCATCGGTGGCATTAAATGATAGAGCTTTTCAAATCAGTGGATTCTCATTGGCTGTAAGAGAAGCATATTGAAGGGGGCGGGGCATGTCAGATACTAGAGAGCATTTGATTGGTCAAGATTTGATGAGAAACTGAAGTATGAGGTGATGTGAATAAAACTGTTGATCCATTTAGGCGGAAGTGACAAACTACAAGCTTTACATGTTTATATCAGTTTTATATCTTCTAAATGCGAATTTTGTCACTGTTTTGGAACACACTAGCTTATAGATATCCTAAAAACTTTAAGTAAATTATTAAATTTTTATTATAGGAAAAAAAATCTGTTTATTTTTTGTTGTTGAAAATGTACAAACATCCCCTAAAGCTACTATAAATATATTTCCAGCTTGGGATAAACGTCTCTTAGAAATTGCTAAAAATTATATGTTGAAATTGCTTTATTTTTTGCTGCCAATGAACAATTATAATAATAATAAAAAAATTACAAATGAATGAAAAAAAGGACGTAGCTTGCCGTAACAGTTATAACAACTGAAATATGAACCATTAGATTTAAACTGAATCAACTGGGAATAGTAAATAAATAAACGAACAACTGTATATGACGCTTTGTCTACTGTACATACTCTGTGCTGTTTCTGAATATGGTTATATACACAAATTAATATGAATGTTCATTATAACAATCATTATCTTAACAAAATAGTATAGTGAATGATTCAATGATTCATAAAACGCTTGCCACCTACTTGCATTATGAGGTAAAGAAAGGGCTGCTGAATGAATCTTTTTAATGGACATGTTCCAGAGAGTCACTGAAATAAATCAATATCCCAACCACTACTGCAAAAGTGTCATCAATTATAATAGTTTCCGGCTCGGGGTTGGCTTGTGTCAATGTTAAACCACATGACTCTCATGAGCATTGTAGATGTGGTGTTAAAAATGCATAGAAACCAATAATTAGAGAAACGTTGACAACTGAAACTTTTTTTATTTGACATTTGACTTCTTCCAAACAAACTTCTCTTAACTTTTTTGATCAAGCAAGCGGGATGATGAAATATATAGTTGTGTAATCCATATGGTTATTTTTTGACATTGATCTAAGTGGCTGGTCAATTCTGCATTTAAACAACTGCAGAGTGTCTTAATATAACCTGTCAAGGGATTGTCATTGCAGGGGCATTGCTTCATGAAACAAATATGAATAGTCATGTGACTCATTTACCTAATGATGCAGAAATGACCTTGGAGAAACAGATGGAAATCAGGCTTCATGGTTTAAATACTGAAACTTGTGTTTCATAACTAATTGTTGTTCGTTTTTTCAACCTGCAAATGAGATGATAATTAATCTGAATGCATGGCATGGTGACGTGTCACACATTAGCGACATAAATTAATTAGGAAGCATGGTGTTCAGGAGTTTATTCATACAAAAACGGAATTTAATTACACACTTGGTGTAAGTGTGAGCAAATCTGCCTTTCACGCTATGCAAACCTGCTGCTCAAAACATTTGTTTTTGAAAAAAGTCTGGCATTTAGTTGTGGACAGTATACAGCAAAACCAGTGGTATATTTTTACAATTTAAATGAACTGACTTCAGTTTTAATGAATTCTAAATTATAATTTATGACTGTGACGCAAAGCCGAATTTTCAGCATCATTACTACAAACGTAAGTGGCCCATGATCTTTCAGAGATCATTCTGATTGATTTTTCAAGAAGGGTGGCTCACTGGTTAGCACAGCAAGAAGGTCGCTGGTTCGAGTCCCAGCTGGACCAGTTGGCATTTCTGTGTGGAGTTTGCATGTTCTCCCAGTGTTCGTGTGGGTTTCCTCCGGGTGCTCCGTTTTCCCCCCACAGTTTAAAGACATGCGCTATAGGTGAATTGGGTAAACAAAATTGGCCGTAGTGTATGAGTGCATGTGTAAATGCAAGAGTGTGTATGGATGTTTCCCAGTACTGGGTTGCAGCTGGAAAGGCATCCGCTGTGTAAAACATATGCTGGAATAGTTGGCGGTTCATTCCGCTGTGGCGACCCCTGATAAATAAGGGACTAAAGGCTGATTTATACTTCTGCGTCAAGCGCACGCGTATGCTCTGGCGCAGCCTTCGCGCAGTTGCAGACCCCTTGCCACACACATCTCAACGACGCGTAGTGTAAGCTCTGTGATTGGTCTGCTTGGTAGCAGTGACGAGTGTGGGCGGTGCTGGGAGCCGCAAGCCCGATGGAGCGATTGTCCCGTGAAGGAGCTCCAGATGAAAACTTTTGTTTTGTGTTTATCTTATGATTAAAGTTGTTGCACATCCGCCGGTTCCTGCCTCTGTATGAGTGGGTTTTAGCTACTTGTACATTAAGGTAGCATTCATAAAAAAACAACACCCGCGAAGAAACTCCACACAGAGGAACATAAAAACCTACTGCCAGCTAGCGTTTCGGAAGTGTTATTGCAGAGCAACACAACCAGCAGGCAGAAGTATAAATGCACGGCTACGCGCAAGGCAGGCGACGTGGGACACGCCGATCACTTGACGCAGAAGTATAAATCAGCCTTAAGCCGAAGGAAAATTAATAAACGAATGATTTTTTAAGAAACATTTCTTAATCAGTTTCATTTCTTAATCAGTCTTAACAGTCGTTTAGTAGTTTTGTAGAAACCATCATAAATTAATCAATTTTGCAGGATATTTTTGATAAAAATGAAGTTCAAAAGAACAGAACACTGTCACTTTTAATCTCTTTAATGCACCCCTGCTTAATAAATGTAGGCCTAATCATTTATTTTAAAGGTGCACTAAGCAATATTTCAAAATAGTTTTTAACCATGGTGTCGCAAAAAAAAAAAAAACTTGCAGTCAATCAGCAGTAAGGGGCTTGGCTAGTAATCATAACGGAGATAACCAAAAATAGGTGTGGTTCTTTTGGGGAATGGGCATGTTTGTTTTTGATTATTTCAAATATCAATATCGTTTGGCAAAATTCACAAAAAAAATCCTATTAAAATATATGTACGAACTAAACGCGAGACATTGATGATTAAATGATTAGTAAATAATTATTCAAAATGTTACTTACGTGTTCAATCTTCTAATAGGCTTAAATATTTTAAGCAAAATAATTTGATCTAATTTACAGTTTTGTGTCATGACAATTATTTTGAATATACCAGCATTACATTGTCATTACACACCCTCTGGATATCAACATCAAATACTTGTTGGATACATTTATTTAAATGGGGAGCTATCTAATTTAATGCTGCAAGCTGGTGTGCCGCAAGGATCTGTTTTAGGCCCTATGCTGTTTTTAACATGATGCCACTGGGAAATATTAGAAGTTTCCATTGTTGTGCTGATAATTAGTCAAAATCAGATTATTTAAGAAACCAATAATTATTAAAAACATTCATTCATTCATTTTCTTTTCGGCTTAGTCCCTTTATTAATCTGGGGTCGCCACAGCGGAATGAACCGCCAACTTATCCAGCATATGTTTTACGCAGCGGATGCCCTTCCAGCTGCAACCCATCACTGGGAAACATCCATACGCACTCATTCACACACATACACTATGGACAATTTAGCTTACCCAATTCACCTATACCACATGTCTTTGGACTTGTGGGGGAAACCGGAGCACCCAGAGGAAACCCACGCGAACACGGGGAGAACATGCAAACTCCACACAGAAACGCCAACTGACCCAGCCGAGGCTCGAACCAGCGACCTTCTTGCTGTGAGGCGAACGTGCTATCCACTGCGCCACCGTGACGCACTTATTAAAAACAATCACATTTAAAAACATAAAAACTGGTATTGTGTTTTTAGAGTTTTGTAGACTTTGAGGATGATGCAAAACTGGATTTTCTGCATTTTCCAGTTTAGTATATTGATCAAGAATTTAACACTTTGATGCCAAGAACATTTAACAAAATTTTTAATAACAGTAACTTATTTATTTGCTTTGAGAGATCACTTTGCATCAGGTTGCCTTATGGGTTGATTTATTTATTTATTGCGACATTCTTTATTCTTTCTTGTAAACATTTAAACTTCATATTTGCGATTGTACAAAAAATTCAAATGACTCTCAAAAGGTTTAAAGGCCATTTTGTCAAGTGAACTTTCCAATTATATTGGGACTCAATATCAAAATATGGGTCAGAAAGTCAAGGAACCCTGAAAATAAGCACAGAGTAACATCAAACAGTTTCAAAACACGAATATAATACAACTTTTCCTCCCACAAACAAAAAAAACCACACATAGTGAAGTCAGTCAACTTCAACCAGAATACAGTAGTGTAGACCGTCAACCCAAAACATCAAACATCAGCAAACTAAACATTTCACTGTGCAAAACTCCAGCAGATATCTAAATCTTTGCATTTCTATGACGCCTTCAAAAAAAAAAAAAAAACATGAAGGCATGTGTTAAGCAGATGTCATTCTTCGACAGGTAAGGCAAACTTCTTTCTGAGGTATTAAAACGTCAGCTCTTAAGAAGCTATAGGGTAAACGTGTGCCACGCTATTAAAAATGCATATGCAACTTGAACTGTGTCCCCTGAGACATCTGTATCATCTATCTTAGCGGCGGTGAGCTGCTGTCCTGCAGACCACCTAAAACACTGCGTTTCTTCCAGCCTGGAATTATCATAGGTAAAATGTTTTAACTCCGACTGGACTGTAAACATCTTTTATGGGCACAATTTCCAGATATTAAGTTGTCCAAGTTGGGTCCAAGCCTCAACTATGCTGAAATCTCAATAGTCATTTATGATCACTGTTTATGAGTCTCTATTTACAAAATCAAGATGTAATAACTACAGTCTCTTGACTTGCTGCTTTCCAGAGACCGATATTTTAGCCATTTATAAAAGACGAATCACTAGCTATGTTTCCATTCATCTATTTTTATGTGCATTTTGGAATATGGCATTAAAAATGCTTAATGGAAACACCAAGATGCACGTAAATTTTGAAAATGTGCATAAAAAAACTTGAGCACAACAGAAGTATTTTTATCCAATAAGAATAAATGTGCATAAACTATAATGGAAATTCAATTCAATTCATCTTTATTTCTATAGCGCTTTTACAATGTAGATTGTGTCAAAGCAGCTTAACATAGAAGTTCTAGTAAATTGAAACTGTGTCAGTCCAGTTTTTAGAGTTGAATTTCAGTTTAGTTAATTTCAGTGTAGTTTAATTTTCACTGCTGAATGTCCAAACACTGAAGCAGCTCCACAAGTCCCAAACCAAGCAAGCCAGTGGCAACAGTGGCGAGGAACAAAACTTCATCAATTGACGAAAGTGAAGGAAAAAACCTCGTGAGAAACCAGGCTCAGTTGGGAAACGCATTTATCAGAAAAACATTCCAGCATGTGTATCCAAAAAAGTCATATTGATTTATAAATATAAGTCAACACAGGCTCATTGTGGATTTGTACCCCTGTCTACATTTCTGGAGACCGCAAAATATGTACTCGGCGGTACGTCTGGCTGCATTTCGTCTGTAAAAATGAACGCTATGGGGCTCTATGACGTTGCCGACAGCTTCTGTTCCTTTTCGCGCTACCAGCTGACTGCTTATCTCTATATGGACGGCTTGTGGTGTTATCAGTTTGCCCAGTACACCATTGGACTTGGGACATGAAGCGGAGTGGACTGCGATGACAGGGTCGAGTCCGGCAAAGAACGGTTCCAGAAACCCAGCAAGCAAAAGCAAAAAAAAATAATAATAACAGGCCGAAAATGTGGTAAAATTGCGCGACCGCGGCAACCTTTTTTTGAAAACACTATTGGTTGAGTTTAGGGAAGGGGGTGGGTGGGTCAATCAGTCAACAGCAAGCTGGTCGGCTGTAGTGTAAGTTGTTGCGCCCTCTGGTGGATTTATGTGAGAAGAGGAAGCACAAATGGCATGCGCAAGAGAAATTTGAGATCATCAAAAAGTGTACACAGCGGCCTCTGGTGGATTCGCAGAAACAAAAACTGCAAGCAGACGTACCTCCGAGTATATATTTTGCGGCCTCCAGAAATGTAGATGGGGGGGTACATATCCACAATGAGCCTGGGTTGCAATAAGTGTGATGGGACGGCCTTAATGGAAAACCAAGCGATGGACCACATTGCACAATATCTGAAATGTTGTTTTGGTCATTCTAAAATCCCTCAGTCCTATTATTACCTCCCAAAACTGTCTTGAGCAGCTACTCTCCCAAAAAGTGGTCTCATGCCTACAAAAGCCTCCGCACATTCATTGTGTTTCGTCTTCTGAGGCGCAAGTCATTTGTTATATGAGAAAAAAGTCCACTTTTCTTTTTGATATTTGGTGCCAGTTTATCAGGAAGTGACGACTGCGTTCTCTTTGACTCACTGGATGGAAACGCTGCTTTAGTCGCTAATGTTTTATGCAATATTCCAATTTTGCTCATAAGTTTAATTTGCATCTTTAAATGGAAACATAGCTACTGTTTATATGAATATAAACATTACAATCATGATTTTATAAAGTAATACTGTACACTGTGACTGTATATTAGGATCATTTGTTGTTCGCTTTTGGCATCTCAAACTGTGATCCGTAACAATAGATGCTTATTCAAAGTTGGTTTTCTGCCTGGATTAAAATGAAATAGAAGGCACCTGAGGTCTTTGTAGAGGCTCCACGAAGCACTGGTGAATATTTAAAGTGATAAAGGCAGGAAAGAGGCTAAAGAGTCTCGAAGGTGCTGCGTTCCGGTAAATCTGGAGGTGATGGGATTGTTTCTTGAGGATCTGGTCGTGGTTGGAAACCCCGGTCTTCACCATCCAGACTCTTCCGACAGACAGGGCAGGTGTCGTGCTGGTAAAAACACAAAACGGTAATGAATGAGGACCGTTTCTGAGGAGGGGTTTGTACATAGTTTTCAGGAAAAAAAAGTCTGAATTGTGATTTTAATCTCGAAACTGCAAGACACATCACAATTTTGAATAAAAAGTCAGAATTTTAAGTGTATTTCTCGCAAATCTTTTGTTTATGTCTTACAACTCTGCTTCTTTTTCTTTGAAAATAGTGGTTAGCACTGTCGCCTCACAGCAATAAGGTCACTGAATCGAGTCCCGGCTGGGTTGGCATTTCTGTGTGGAGTTTGCATGTTCTCCCTGTGTTCACGTGGGTTTCCTCTGGGTGCTCCGGTTTCCCCCACAGTCCAAAGACAAGCGTTATAGGTCAATTGAATAAACTAAATTGGCCATAGTGTGTGTGTGTATGGATGTTTCCCAGTGCTGGGTTGCACCTTAAAGGGCATCCGCTGTGTAAAACATATGCTGGATAAGTTAGCAGTTCATTCCGCTGTGGTGACCCCTGATGAATAAAGGGACTAAGCCGAAGGGAAAAGAATGAATGAATGAATATCTTCCAATTTTCACTTCTTTTCTGTGGATTTTGAGTTTATGTATTACAGTTCTGGGTTTTTTTCCTGAGAATTTAAGTTTACATTTCACAATTCTGGCTATTTTTATTTATATGATTATAAATATTTTATCATTTCATTTATAAGCTTTCTCGCAATTCTGACTTTATTTTTTGCAAAGTAAAAAAAGTCCGAACTCCACGTAAATAACTAAAAATTACAAGTTATAAACTCACTTTTGAGGGCAAAGAAATCTAAATAGTGTCATGTAAACTCAAAGTTTGGAAAAGACTAACTAATAATGTTTAATTCCATAGCAGAAAACAAGATTCTGCAGTGTTACATAGTGTTTAAAAAAGCTTTAAGCGTAAGAGACTTGAAAAAAAAACATTAACCAAGCCTAAACTTTTGACTGGTAGCATAGATTAATTTAGCGCACAACTGACGTCTAGTTTTCAAACATCATTACCATCTGTACTCATTTCAAACCTGCCAGCTCAAAAATCCATGTTTGCGGTTTGACTGTGTGTAATGTACAGAAGAAGCATTACATTCTCTTCAAGTAATGTCAACCACAAGGTTTATGGTGCTCATAAATCTAGACATGACATTTTAAAAACCCACTGGGAATTTCCAATTGTGAATTCGTCTTTGAACTGACATCTCAACTGACCACCTCTATCTCTACATCCCATGATGCTTTGCATGAATCATGGTAGTGCGTTCAGTTAAATTGCAAACAATTGCAGCATCCCAATTCGCATACTTATAATACGTCCTAAAAGTATGTACTATTTTGTGAAGAAAAAGTACATACATTTGAGTGTATAAGAGTGGAGTATGCAAGCTTTGGGACATACTACTTCCTAGACCGTTGTGTTGCTTAGTCATGTCCTCTGTCAATCATCTCGACACATCATCCACACTTCTGACATATTTAATTTCCTATACCTTATTGGAGAGTCAGCAGCAGGTTAATCTGCCATTCGCGAGTCTTTCATGCAGAGAAATCTCTTGGATAATTACGCATTCAGAAGTTAATGTCCGAACACGTCTTTATGTAAGTTCACATTGTTGTTACAGATTAAATATTACATGGAAAACAGGATTTAAATATTTTCCAGTTGGCACAAGATTAATTAATAGTCATTCCATATATATATATGGAATATATTAATAGTCATTCCATATATATATATATATATATACACTAGATATACTAGATATATACACTAGATATTGCATATGGACCCTGAGTATGCGTCAATACCGCCGCCATATTTGGACAGTGCTCCCAGGACAAATGTCATTCAATTTTGGTCCAGACCAAAGCCAATCTGAAGATGCTGGACTTTTGCACTGTATATGGGTGTAGTAACGAGCAAACAAAGAAAACAAAGCATAAAAGCAAAACATTTCATAGGTAAGATTCAAATTTTTTTACGATTTTGTATGTTACGAACTTTTGAGCTCAACAAGTAACGTTATTGATGATAATACAATCACTTACTGCATTGACCATAAGTCAAAGTAGCACCAACTTGCACTAAATTCTAGGCTTATGCTAGTTTTGTTAAATAAAACAAAACCAGAAACTTGGATGTGCACATTGAAACACAGGGATATCGATGGTTCACACGAATCGTTTAACGGAGATTCCTTCACAAACGAATCGCTCCCTCCGTTAGAATTAGAGTGAAAGCGGGAGAGAGGGGGGGGTTCAGGACATGGATTAGATCAAATTTAACAGGGAGGGAGGATAATACCTTTCCATGCACACAAACACACACTCTTTATCGGCAATGCCCGTGTGATCACTTATCCATCGATGTAGAAAAGTGATGTAAAATTATAATTTTCGTAATTTAAAAGAATATTTGCATACTGAGGACTGGGAACACTCCCGATCATAGATATATGTGTATATATCTTGGGCTCCGGATGGCCAGTCCTCCACTGCACCTTGGTCTTACATTCATTTCAAAGGAGCGCTACCCTGTACCAAAATGGCGGCTCTATTGACGCATTCCTTCCAATAGAGAACAATAGCGTAGGCGACATCTAATGTAAATATCTATGTAGTCATTCAAACCATCTACTTGACAGTAGGTCTGTGTATCTGCCATGTTTGTAGTTGTTTTACACTTTCTACCCGAGTTTGTAGTTCTAATCGAATTCACGTCCAACACGCAATGTATTGTGGCCAATATTAGTTGTTAGAGTAGAGTAGAAAATAGTAGACAATCCGGAAACTTTCTTTTTCTACATGCTACAGTTTGGGACACAATAATTCTATTTTGGAATACTATTTAGGATGGATAGTATGCGAATTGGGTGACACTGTGGTTCAGTGGTTAGCACTGTCGCCTCACAGCAAGAAGGTCGCTGGTTTGAGTCCCAGCTGGGTCAGTTGGCATTTCTGTGTGGAGTTTGCATGTTCTCCCCGTGTTGGCGTGGGTTTCCTCCTGGTGCTCCGGTTTCCCCCACAGTCCAAAGACATGCGCTATAGGCGAATCGAGTAAACTAAATTGGCTGTAGTGTATGTGTGTCCATTTGAGAGTGTATGAATGTTTCCCAGTACTGGGTTGCAGCTGGAAGGGCATCCGGTGTGTAAAACATGTGCCAGATAAGTTGGTGGTTCACTCCACTGTGGCAACCGTGACCCCTGATGAATAAAGGGACTAAGCCGAAGGAAAATGAATGAGTATGCGAATTGGGACTCAGCAAATCAGTGTCTTTTTGTTTTGTTTTAAATAGGTACAATGAGATGACATTATTCGCCTCACAGTTCATCCATCAATTACTGAAAGGCGGCTTATTAAAATTAACAAACCACAGAAACTTAAAGCAAGTCTTTCCACAGCAATATTTTGATTGTTGAATATTACTGTACTGTATGAAATGCAAAGACTTTATAATAAGAAGGAACAAAACACTGAACTCAAAAGAGCTTTAGCCACAGATATATTTGTGACACATTTAAATACCAAGTGTATCATTACATTATAAAAATAAAGCACAAAGCCAAATGTACCTCTTACTAAGTTTTCATAATGTGTACATGGATTATATGTACCACAACTTTATTATTTAAAGTGATCTGTTTTAGCTCTTTTGATTGAACCAAACCGGAAATGCGACCCATAGTTTGAAAGGAAGTAGTCACGTGGAAAAAAAAGTTTAAAATGCGTTGATTAGTCCATTAGTGTAAGTTTGTTTTTCCTCAGTCCACCACTAGAGTGCATTTCCACACATTTTTGCTCGTTAGTCATATATAAGCAACAATTAACACATGGCTGCCACTATTTATGACAGCAGCCATAAATTTAGACGTATATTTTGCCTTTTTTCTGGTAGTCTGATGGCACACAGATTTGGGTTTCTGAAACTCATACCAGTTGAAGCCAGGGCACAATACAGCTGCCGTGAAAGTAGTGCAGACAGGGCAGCTGTCGGACAGATTCACCAACAGAAAACTCCTCTCGACACACGGGGCATTCCAGCCGGCATGCTGAGAGACGGAGAGAGACATGGGGGAAAAATATGGCATGGACGAACTCAGAAGAAAAATGGAGAAAACAACTGTGAGGTGCTGCATCCGTGCTAACAAAAACAGATTTCATAAGCATTTGTTTAATGTTCATTTTTTAGAGATGTTTAATTTTTTTTCATGGTTATATGTAAGTTGACATTTCATCATGTTGTATTCCTAACATCATGTATGCACTCTAAAAATGCTGGGTTGTTGTAAGTCAAATATGAACAAACCCAACAGTTGGGATAAAACGTGTCATTTTAAATTTAACTGGAAAAATAACCTAACTTTGGGGTTAGAGTAAATTACTTTTGAATGTTCTATAAAGCTAAAGTTCTCTGACAAATGCATAAATAATGTTCTTTTGTGAGTATTTTGAAGCGTTGTTATTTTGGTATCACTGAGTACCTATTTTTGTTTTTATTGATACTTTAAATTCGGCCTATTTTTATTGTTGTAAGAATTTAGCTATTTTTACCATGTTTATTATTTTTGTCCATTTCTGTCCATATAGTTTTTTTGTAGTCAAATTTTTGCTTTACTTAAATAAAAATGAGATATTTTCACAAGACACACACACACACACACATAGTCCTTCTGAGTCCTAAAAAAAATTTAATTTAAAAGATTTTTTCAACACATTTCTAAACATAATAGTTCTAATAACTAATTTCTAATAACTGATTTCTTTTATCTTTGCCATGATGACAGTACATAATATTTTACTAGATATTTTTCAAGATACTAGTATTCAGCTTAAAGTGGCATTTAAAGGCTTAATTAGGTTAATTAGGCAAGTAAAGGTAATTATGTAAATCATTGTATATGCTGGTTTGTTGTGTAGACAATCGAAAAAAATATTGCTTAAGGGGGCTAATATTATTGACCTTAAAAAATTAAAAACTGCTTTTATTCTAGCCAAAATAAAACAAATAAGACTTTCCCCAGAAGAAAAAATATTATAGGAAATACTGTGAAAAAATCCTTGCTCAGTTAAACGTCATTTGGGAAATATTTGAAAAAAGCTAATAATTTTGACTTCAACTTAGTTTTAGTTTTTATATATAATGTACTTAATTTATAATAATTTAAGGTTTTAGGAATAAGTTGAATTATTTAAAAAAATAAGGAACTATATGAAATGTAAGGATACAATATGCATATAATATACATATTTTACAATCTGAATGTACAGAACTTTATAATGCTTATGTGCATTAATTTATAGCCAAACATGGTTCATTAAGTATATTCTGTAGTTTCCCTTATTTATTTATTTTACCCATATACGTTGGTTTCAGAAGTGTTAAGTGAACTTAATTCTGCGAAGACTCCCTGTTTGTTGAGATGACCTTCAAGTGGAAATCTTCAAATATTCCTAAACTGATTTGTAGCTCTGCAATCAATAACATGAGGTGGAAAAATGCAAGTGCCTGGAAATATTTTATATGAATATGACATAAACACAATGCACTGTTGACAGAATCACAGAGATTCATCTTGTTTTAACACTTTCCAGTTCACACTCCCTAATCTATCAAACTCAATACAATAGTCTGCCAGGAAAGACAAGAAAAAAACGCTTCCTGGAGGTGAGCAGATGTATCTGAACAGCCGCGTTTTGCACTTAAAGTGTGACTCAGAGGATTATGGGAACTCACCAGTCTGCTCTGAGGAGATGCTAACGGTGGGCAGAGATGAGATCATCTCCTTCTCGGCAGGAGGGGGGCCGCTGTTTTCAGACTGACCAAGCAACTGGAAAAGATAAGGTAAAAATGGAGAGTGGCGACCAAGATGCTTCTCTTTCGTTTCAGCAAAAGGTCTATAACATGTTTTACCTACACAAATTTAAAGGGACGGTACACCCAAAAACTGTAAATCTGCTGTTGATTTACTCACCCTCAGTTTATCCAAGATGATGACAAATTTTCTTCAGTAGAACAGTAAAGAAGATTTTTAGCTGAAACGTGGCTCAGAAATCATAAATCAATGGCTACCAGCACTTTGAGAGTCAAAAAACACACTACCTGACAAAAGCCTTGTCACCTATCCAAGTTTTAGGAACAACAAATAATAACTTGACTTCCAGTTGATCATTTGGTATCAGAAGTGGCTTATATGAAAGGCAAAGGCCTCTAGATTACGCTTATTTTACTAAAATAAAATATGATCATGCCTTGATTTTTAATTAGGACAGTAAGGTCTGACTTTGCTTAGACAAAAGTCTTGTCACTTAACAGAAATAATGTACAGTATAGAATATAAAGTCATGGTGCAGTGGGAAAAGAATATTGTGTATGACTCCCATGAGCTTGGACGACTGCATCCATACTTCTCTGCAATGACTCAAATCACTTATTATAAAGTCATCTGGAATGGCAAAGAAAGCGTTTTTGCAGGACTCCCAGAGTTCATCAAGATTCTTTAGATTCATCTTCAATGCCTCCTCCTTCATCTTACCCCAGACATGCTCAATAATGTTCATGTCTGGTGACTGGGCTGGCCAATCCTGGAGCACCTTGACCTTCTTTGCTTTAAGGAACTTTGATATGGAGGCTGAAGTATGAGAAGGAGCGCTATCCTGCTGAAGAATTTGCCCTCTCCTGTGGTTTGTAATGCAATGGGCAGCACAAATGTCTTGATACCTCAGGCTGTTGATGTTGCCATCCACTCTGCAGATCTATTGCACGCCCCCATACTGAATGTAACCCCAAACCATGATTTTTCCTTCACCAAACTTGACTGATTTCTGTGAGAATCTTGGGTCCATGCGGGTTCCAATAGGATTTCTGCAATATTTGTGATGATTGTGATGCAGTTCAACACACGATTCATCAGAAAAATCTACCTTCTGCCACTTTTCCAAATGATCAACTAGAAGTCAAGTTATTATTCGTTGCTCTTACAACTGGGATCGACGACAAGACTTTTGTCAGGTAGTGTACAGGCAAAATCAAATTAATACCTAGGGTACTAAAGATTTATTACTTTTTATTATTATTGTATTATTATTTGTATTATTTTGACGCGCTACTATTATTTGTAACAACAGAGAGCGACTGAGTATATTTTCATCACAAAACAGTGGTGAAGATGAAATCAGCGTATGTAGTTGATAAATTATAAATTATATTTATTTATTTATTTAGTAGGTTTCTTTACTATTATTATTTTATTTATTTATCTTTAGCTATTTATTACCATTTTTAAATATTTTATCTGTCTTGTTAAATATGTACGTATTAAATAATTGTTTGTTGTTTTCAAGTGTTCTTGCAGTTCGTTTTCTTTTGTAATATATCCTAAAAAATGTATAAATAAAACATTTAAAAAAGCCACTTGTATTAATTTGATTTTGTCTATACATGTTTTTTTGACGTTAAAAGTGCCTGTAGCCTTCAATATTCATTTTATAAATCACCAAGATCCACAGTTTCAGCTAAAAAATCTTTAGCATCGTACTAAAAAAAGACCTACATCTTGTATGGCCTGGGGGCGAGTAAATTATCCTCAAATGGTTATTTTTGGGTGAACTGTCCCTTTAATCATCAGCAGGCAAAACACTGAAGAGACTAATGAGGCTAAGTGCAAAGAGGCTGAGGGCATGAGTCATATAACTGGATGATGTCAGAGATGACAGCGTGACTAACCTGTGTTACGACCGCATCCAAACCTCCTTGTCCCCAAGCATAATCTCCAGGGTTTGAGTGCAGCGCGCTGGACCTGAGGAACAGGTTATTAATAAATTAACGGAGATATTGTTTTAACATATGCAAATCAATGGAATTGTAGGAAAAAGAGGAACATGAATATCTTTTGCTGGTTTCGAAACAACATTTCTATCAGATAAAATGAGGTAATGGGTGAAGTGTATTGGTAAAACTGATCCAAAATCTGATTGATTCACTGATTAAAGTGTTATTTTATTGTTATATTATATCTGAAAGAATCTTAGTAAACCATTTAAAACATACCATGAGGAGGTTTGGGAACCTGCACTGTCAGAATTGGAAAACAGACCCGCCAGGAACTGCTGGACAATCCTTCGAGAAAGAAAGAAAGAGCATCACTGCATCTAAAAAGTACAACTTTAATATCAGAATATCTGCCTTAGTATTTAATACATTTTTAAAAATGAGGGATTGGGTGGACATATAGGTGAATATTTGAACAAATGTAATCATTCATTCTAAAAATTGCCATTTGTTTAAATGTAATTCAGGATTAATTCCTAACTTTGATATCACGTACTTCAGAATTTTCCATAAGGAAAATTCTTGGAAATATCATGTTTTAAAAATAACTTTCCAGAGATGGGGGAAAAATTATGTTTTATGTATTGTGTAAATGTACAAGTTAATGCCAAGATATGTCTTCATAGATCTTACTCAAGGGGTCGCATTTAAATCTCAAAATGTGCTGTGTTATTAAAGCCATTCGTAAAAGTAAAACACCTAAAGTATATTTATTTCATTTAATATTTATTTATTTATTTTGGTGTAATTCAGAATTAATTCTGAACTTTGATATCATGTAATTCTGAATTTTACATACGGAAATTTCTTGGAAATATCATGATTTTAGTTTTTTTTAATTACTTCCCATAGATGGGGGAAAAATTATGTTTGATGTATTGTATATGTTACCAGTTAATACCAAGATATGTCTTCATAGATCTTCCTAAAGGGGTCGCATTTAAATCTCAAAATGTGCTGTGTTATTAAAGCCATTCGTAAAAGTAAAATCCCTAAAGTATATTTATTTCATTTAATATTTATTTATTTATTTAAGTGTAATGATTTAAATTGAAATGAATTAAAGGTGCAGGGGTTGAACTAGGTATTGCATTCCTGGATGAAAACAAACACAAGTGCAGGTTGCCAGATTTAGGACCAACCAGGAGTGAGTCTGACGATCGAGCCTAAAGGCTGATTTAAATTGTGTAAATAAAAAGCAACGACACGTGATAGAAGGAATATTTTCCATATTAAAAGGAGTTTTTGTTTTAACCAGCTCCTCGAATTGATATATTAGAAACGGCTTCTATTTCTCACAGGTGAACAACAGAAAACTGACAATGATCACCTCAGCTAAACCTCATGTGCTTTATCCAGTGTTAAATGCTAATAATGTGAGTTTGAATGTCATTTCACATGACATTTATTGCCATACTACTGAAAGCAGCAGCAGATAGTTCACCTCAGATCTTGAAAATAAAATAAAGCGTTTGAAATTTAACTTTGACTCAAAGCCAACACATAGTGATTCAGCTTGTACATTTAATAATGTTAAAGAGGTTTGATATGTATTAATTACATTATAAACCTTACTATTTCGTGAGTGAGTGCATATTCTGTGCTTCTGAATGGCTGTATTTAAATTTCTGTCGTGTTTCGTCTGGTGCAAAGAGTCAAATTGCTTATCACTGCATATCTCGTCACGTACCATGTTGTTAGGACACCGGGTTACAATGTAACCTGCTCACCTAATGTTTACGTTCGTAATATTTATATTATTTGCTAATTAATAACCTCATGTGGAACTCTGAATCTGCGTATCATTTCGGAGTCTGCTACTGTCCACCGATAGTCGCATTTCGGTCAAGGACGCATGCTTTGATAGCCTTCTTGACTGAATGAATGAAATACGCTGTTTTCCAACAAGGCAACCCGGGGTGCTGAAATATAATTGGCTAAAGTGGCATTGGGTGGGTTAAAAGAACCAAAACAAAGACAGCACTCCGGCACGGAACGCCCATTTTTAAAGCAGAATAACTGACTTCAGCATTGTTATTCAGACAAACAAGAATGTTCACTTAGCATGTTTCTGAAAACATATTATGGTATTTTTATGCTTTAGAAGAGTCAAAAACTTACATACAGCACCTTTAAATTGCCAGGAATGTAGTCAGGGTTATAGCTGACCAGACATTACAGTTAACAATAAAGTGGAGTCATTCCAAATTTTAACCTTAGAGTGAAAGTTTATTATTTGCATGTGTTTTTAAGGCCTGTGACTGTATAAGCATTTATTGTTGTTACTATTATGATTATATGGTGATTATTTAAGTTCTGTTTCTGAATACTGTTCAGCTCATCAGAAATCATTGTTTATTTGCATCGGTTGTATTTAACTTTGCTTGTCATATTTTAAATGATATTTTATGCAGATACGCTCCCCTACAGAATCATCCAAAAACTATGAATTCTTTACAAGCTATTCAAGTCATTTGGTGAAATTGCTTTTTTTAACGCAATATATAATGAAATAAATGAAAATATTGCAATTTAAGATTTTTTGAAAATATAGATTTTTTCAATATCGTGCAGCCCCAGTATGAAGCATCACTACACACCCCTCCACAGCCTGTCCCTGATCCTGTCTGGAATTTGTCTGTGTACTGTTTTGTTGAGGCTCGGTGCAGTCTGACAGACTCTCGACGGACACCACAGGTCCCGCCGTCCCAGAGGCAGGATCAGCAACTGCTGGCTGAAGCCCGGAGCTGCGGAGCGCGTCTGTGACCGAGGGCTCGGAGAGCAGGGCTGAATGCTCCATGCACAGCTGCCACAGCTAAAGCAAAGACAAAAGACTCCCTGAAATCTATGACTGACACCTCTTAAAGGGACAGTTCACCCCTAAAATAAAAATTTGCCGCTAATTTGCTCACCCACCATGGCCATATAATATCTACAGTTGAAGTCAAAATTATTAGCCCTCATGTGATTTTTTTTCTTTTTCAAATATTTCTCAAATGATGTTTAACAGAGCAAGGATTTTTTTCACAGTATTTCCAATAATATTTTTTCTTCTGAAGAAAGTCTTATTTTTTTATTTCGGCTAGAATAAAAGCAGTTTTGAATTTTTTGTTATTATTAGCCCCATTAAGCAATATTGTTTTTCAATTGTCTACAGAACAAACCACTGTTATACAGTGACTTGCCTAATTACCATAACTTGCCTAATTAACCTAGTTAAGCCTTTAAGCTGAATACTAGTATCTTAAAAAAACATCTAGTAAAATATTATGTGCTGTCATCATGACAAAGATAAAAGAAATCAGTTATTAGAAATGAGTTATTAAAACTATTGTGTTTAGAAATGTGTTGAAATAATCTTCTTTCCGTTAAATAGAAATTGGGGAATATAATATACAGGGGGCTAATAATTCAGGAGGGCTAATAATTCCTTATATATTTGTAGTCTTTGGTGATTCATAAAATAAGTCTAGAGCTTGAAAGTGAAAAAGACATACAGACAAAATAAATGAAAGCAACACTATGCAAGTTTCTCTCGTGGCTCCCCCTTGTGGTTGATATCACAATTGCCTGTTAGTAGTGCTGTAAAACTGTGGATTTGTTGACTAACCTGACAGACCAACCTGACAGTACGGGCATAAGCTGACATCTCATTTGGAAACAACATCCATGGACCAGGTATAATAGCCTGTGTTACATTACTCTGTTCAATAAAATTTCATCACATAGCAACCAGTTGCCTCTTAAAGTCGCCATGAAATTATATTGATATGTACAGTTGAAGTCTGAATTATTAGCCCCCTGTATATTTTTCCCCAATTTCAGTTTAACAGAACACATTTCTAAACATAATAGCTTTAATAACTAATTTCTAATAACTGATTTCTTTTATCTTTGCCATGATGACAGTACAGAATATTGTACTAGATATTTTTCAAGATACTAGTATTCAGCTTAGTGCAATTTAAAGGCTTAACTGGGATAATTAGGTTAACTAGGCAAGTTAGGATAATTAGGTAAATCATTGAATAATGATGGTTTGTTCTGTTTAAGGTTTATGGTTGTTCTGTTAATAATATTGTATTTAATAATAATAATAAATTAAAACTGCTTTTATTCTAGCCGAATTAAAACAAATAAGACTTTCTCTAGAAGAAAAAATATTATAGGAAATACTGCAAGAAATTCCTTGCTCTGTTAAACATCATTTGGGAAATATTTGAAAAAGAAAAAAATTCACAGGAGGGCTAATTATTCTGACTTCAACTGTATATAGTTTTGATTATAAACAATGTATTTGTGCACTTCATTATTTTGTAAAAATTAATTTGCCCTCATAAACTTTAATCAAATATCATAACCTTTCTGCAAGGTACAAAACAAAATAGTATAATAACAAAAATAGTATGTCACACATGTCTGGACCCCCGGCTACTAGTTTTGTTTCCGCTGTTTATGTTTCTTTGCCTCTCAAAGCCATTGACTGGGATTTTATGAATCATCAAGGACCTAAAAATTTATTTTATATTCTACTGAAATGAAAAGTCACCTCCATCATGGTGAGTAAATTAACAGTATGTTATAAAAGTAAAACATTATACCTCAGCAAACTGTGAGGTCATGTCATCACTGCCTATCCCAGCAACACCATCGTGATTCTGAAGAAGACTAATGAAACATGTTTTACTCATTGTAAATGACAAGCATCATAATTAAAATAATGTGCAATAATATGGAAAAATGTATCTAAAAAATACATTTAAAAATGTAAGTAAAAATAAGGACATTAAAGGTTAAATTATTTTTTATTGGTAGTAATTAGTAAATATTTTCAGTATTCTTTTTCATTTTTATTCATTCATTCATTCATTTTCCTTCGGCTTAATCCCTTTATTCATCAGGGGTCGCCACAGCGGAATGAACCACCAACTTATCCAGCATATGTTTTACACAGCAGATACCCTTCCAGCTGCAACCCAGTACTAGGAAACATCTATACACACTCATTCACATACACTATGGCCAATTTAGTTTTTTCAATTCACCTATAGCGCATGTCTTTAGACTGTGGGGGAAACCAGAGCACCCGGAGGAAACCCACGCAAACACGAGGAGAACATGCAAACTCCACACAGAAATGCCAACTGATCCAGCCGGGGCTCGAACCAGTGACCTTCTCGCTGTGAGGCGACAGTGCTAACCACAGAGCCACTGTGTCGCCCCATTCATTTTTATTCACTATTCTTTATTGTGTTTGTTATTTTTTAATTTCTGAAGGTTTGCTTCTTCATAAAACAACAGTAACCATCTTTATCATTTATTACATTTTCTTAAGTAGCATAAATGCAGAACTTACCTGAAGTTTTCTGACACCTCTTCAATGAAGCCAGATTCACATCTGGGACATACATATTCCTGTTCAAAAGATTAATAAACAGAGGTATATTATGTCAGATTGTAAAGTGTTTTATACAACATTTTATAAACCAATATAAACATTTTATACAACAACTGAACATCATAAATAAATTGGCCCCAATTCTGACCTTTAAATTTGTTTCAAGTTTACACTTATTTAATATTTGAAAGCAAGAAAGGGTGGCGCAGTGGGTAGCGCTGTCACCTCACAGCAAGAAGGTCGCTGGTTTGAGCCTCGGCTGGATCAGTTGGCATTTCTGTGTGGATTTTGCATGTTTTCCCCGTGTTTGTGTGGGTTTCCTCCGGGTGCTCCGGTTTCCCCCACAGTCCAAAGACATGTGCTATAGGTGAATTGGGTAAGCTTAATTGTCCGTAGTGTACGTGTGTGAATGAGAGTGTATGGGTGTTTCCCAGTACTGGGTTGCAGCTGGAAGGGCATCCGCTGCGTAAAACATATGCTGGATAAGTTGGCGGTTCATTCCGCTGTGGCGACCCCAGATTAATAAAGGGACTAAGCCGAAAAGAAAATGAATGAATGAATGAATGAAAACAAGAAAAAAATAATAATAAATCACAAAAATAAAAAGTTACAAATATTTATTTAAAAAAGACAATGACATTCTGCTCTTTTTTAAAGATTCAATTTAAACAGTAATAAAAAATTAACAGCTACACTCAAAAAATCACTTTTGCTGCTTGTTCAAACTACTTATTTAAAATGAGTTAAAACAACACAATTCTTTTCACTTTTCTTGGCACAACTTAATTGTTTTATGTTCAATCCACTTAAATTTGTAAAAATGCTTAAGTTAACTTAACCGATTTGTGTTGGGACAACATTGTGTGGAATTCAGCATATTTAACAGTGTATAATAATGAGTTTAAGATATTAAGTGGAGATTTAGATTCTATTAGACAGCTTAATCATTATAGTTGTGTATTTATTACGTTATTTAGAAATATTTTATTCTATGTTTTATTTTTATTTACATGACATGCAAGCACCTTTGTGCCAGTCAGCTCGTCAGTCAATGTGTTTCTACTTCAGACGGTCGAGACTGTGCTAAATTTGGCATCAGTGTAACTCCCAAACTTGGATACCGAATTCCTCGCAACCATGGCACTCATCACAGACTCCTTATAACATTTACTCCCCAGTTACATTAAAGACAGTCCCTACTACTACCAAACCAATGCGCGTCAACTCATACAGACGCTACATGTATAAGAAATAGACACAGTCATGTAAGTTAGTAGGTTACTTCTGCAGTAAGTTATGTAAGAAGGCAGGCGTTGGAGTAAGCAGACAAAACGCAGATATAGGTCGGTAAATGAAGGGTATGTGGACTCACAGGCAGCTTCGGGTCTATTTCACCTTTACAGCAGTGACAGAAGAACCGGTGTCGTGGAGCAGCAGCGGCCTCCGCCATCTTCACTCAAAAGCAGCGACTGAATTAACTCTGACGTGACTTGCTGCTGTCAAGGAGACGCGTCAGCCCGAACGATCCACTTTGAGTCTTCAAATAATAAAGTTTCATTAATTTTTCATTTATTTTATAATTGCAATCACGTTACGTCTCTTTGGGATAAATGATTAAATATGATTTTAAAGTACACATGAATTCAAAGCAAATCATATTGATTTTGGAAGCTGGCATTGCAAGTTTTGTGGTGAACAATTCGTCTGTGCATGTCATTAAGAAAAGAAAAAAAAAGAGTTTGTCCTTGTAATCATTAATTGAAATCTGAAAATGTACTGGACTGTTTGTTTTCAGTTAAATTCTCAGATTATGTCTGTCTGAGGTATTGGGCGTGGTTGACATGCTTAACCACGCCCCTCCAACTGTCCGTATTAACAGCGCTCTGTCAACAAACAGAAATGGTGAGGAGGAGGTGTCTGTTAGGTTGTAGTAACTCTCCCTAAACCCTTTTCCCGGTCTTTCTGAATTAAATACCTACTTTACTACATCCAATAAGCTCTTAGTAGACAAAAAACAAGCCATGTCATCCACTGTTTTCTCATTTAATATTTTGTTTCTCTAGGAACTGCGCCACAATACGAAGAAAACGGTCACAGCTTCCGGTTCATGCTACTTAAATTTATCTATGAAAGATGTACTTTTCTGTATTTAGACAATAAACATATATTCTGTACTGCACAATATACATTGTAAATTCAAAAATACGTTTTTTTAAATACAATACCTAGCTTAAATATTTTCCTTGGTGAAATTTCGCTGATTGTTGGATCTCTTAAACTTATTAATAAGAAAAACAATACATTTCTTTATGATGACATTTTCTGAACGATTGAAGATTGTAAAAAGAATAAAACATTTTTCTCCTAACCTACTTCTTGTTACTGTGTTCTTAGGTTATTTAAATTCAGTGGTTTCTTACTTGTATTACTTGCATTCAATTAAAATGCTTAATTAATTCGAATATCGTCAAATTAAGGTCAAACAATGTATTATAGCTACATAGCCCACAGCTATTTGCTGAGAGAAAGTTACACAGTAGTATATTCATTCGTATAAATATTTGTTCTGCTATACTGACATTGAGTATATCGTATTATGTATGAATGCGATTATCATGGGCACTTCAAAATATTTCAAATAATTATAATTTTAACTCTTATAATCACTTTTAAGAATATTCAGATTGTTGTATTCACAGAGGTGTTTATTAGCAACAATAGCATTAGCATATTGATTGAACTTTATAGCTTTACTAAAGTAAGCAGAACATTTGATAAGTGTTCATTCATTCATTCATTCATTTTCCTTCGGCTTAGGCTCTATTTCAGAGGTCGCCACAGCGGAATGAACCACCAACTATTCCAGCATATGTTTTACGCAGCGGATGCCCTTCCAGCTGCAACCCAGTATTGGGAAACACCCATACACACTCATTTACGATTAGTAATTTAACATTAACTTTGAAATTAACATCATCTTAGATAAATTAATAAATGCTTTTAAAAAGGATTACGGGATGGCATGGTGGCGCAGTGGGTAGCGCTGTCGCTTCACAGCAAGAAAGGTCGCTGGTTCGAGCCCTGGCTGGGTCAGTTGGCATTTCTCTGTGGAGTTCGCATGTTCTCCCCGTGTTCGTGTGGGTTTCCTCTGATTTCCCCCAAACAGAGTCCAAAGACATGCGCTATAGGTGAATTGGGTAAGCTAAATTGTCGATAGCGTATGTGTGTATGCCCTGGTCCTCCAGGTTGGGGGTTGAGTGTTGGGCTAACGACCCACCTCGTAAAAATTAGATGTTACGAAACACCAACATGGTGCGGCTAAATATGAACTTCGATATATACGGCCCTGGGAGTAAGTAAGTAAGTAAAAAGAATTCCCATTGTTCAGTTTAACTAACAATGTAACTAACGTAACAAATGCAGCCATGTAAAGTGTTACTTATTGTATTTTTTATATACAACTATATACTTAATATACCTTTTGAATACATTCTATGTATTTATGTATACAAAAAAAGCAACTGAGATTTTTTTTGTCGTTACTATACCCAATCAAAAAGGCATTTCTTTGCAGCTTGTCAATATTGTGATAATACGACATCATGATAAAAGCAACAGCAATTATCGCAACAAGAAAATCTAGCAAGTGAGACCCAGCGTCTACATCTAGACTGCCTTTAAATCGAATTAAACCGAATCATCCATATACAAACAGCTTAAGATGCATATTCATGAATTTTAATAAAACAAATGACACAGTGACAAATACAAGAACATACAGCAGCAATACAATAAACAGTAAAACAACCAAGTAATCCTTCCATTTAGGCATATACTATAGTGCAAGACAAAAAAAAAAAAGTTACAAATCACAAAAGCAACACATATTTTGGCCACAACCATAGTTTGATAAGAAAATTGGAGTTTTATATCAACATATCAAGTCTGATTCTGTAATCCGAAACCATTAGTCAGGTGTCAAAGAGGTACATACAGTAGTTGAACATGCTTTTTCATAAATAAAAGTCAAAGCAAAAAATGCACCCACCAACAGACTAATCAAGTGAATCATGAACCTCTAGTATATGATAGTCCTCGGTTCTGAAGAAAAACATTTGGCAAGTTCAGTTTTATTTTATTTATTTTTTTTTATCCCTTTCTTGGCCGTTTACAGCTATTTACACACAAAAAGGAAAACGTCAAGGATAAAGTAAAGGCAGAATGTGGCACGTCTTAGTTGTATCTGCTAATGAGACCTTACACAAGCTTTAGGGATGTAAAGAGAGACAAACTTGGGGTCTTAGGTATTTGCGTTATCTTTAGAAATATCAGTGACTTTTTCTAGCATGATCGATGGAATAGATACATATAAACCTTCATTTCAAATCAAGATCCTTCATACACGTCTGAACTAAACCAATAAACGAAGACAAAAAGAAATCCAATGTAGTTTTACTATCGTTATGAGTTTGTTTAACCTGGTGCACATGCAAGAGGGAAGTGTGTTGGTTGACTAAGTGTGCTAGAACAAGTCACTTTGTCTCAAGGCTGTTTAACCAGTAATGTTGTTCAACTTCATTTGTTTTCCTCTATCGGGGTGCAGTGAAGGCGCCCTGTGCGGCGGAAACGGTGGCGTTGGTGGCTGCCTGGCGCACGGCCTGATTGGACAGCACACCGGTGGCAAACTCAGCCTGGGCTTTCTCGAAGCTCGCTTCGGTCTGTCTGTACATAGAATGAACCTGAGGGACGACAAAGGCAAGTAATCAGCATTCAAAATAAATCTATTAAATAAATGAAAAAAAGTAAGCATAAAGTGTAGTTTAATAGCTTTAAGGGCTGTTCACACTAAGCATGATAACTATAGAGATAAATATAATAATAAATATATTATTATTTGTACAGATTATTTGTAGTTGTATCCTCTTGTCACCAGCAGATGTCCTCAGTGTACTACTAGCGCATCTAACCATTGAATGTTTATTTAAAAATGTATTAATCTAATCAAATGAATTTAGCGATCATATTTAGTGAACTAGTTTGAATTTAGCGAACAAGGGTATTTTGAAAACGGCACTATTTATCTATGCGGTTCTGCTGTTTGTCCACACGAAACTTTTAGAAAACTCTGGGTACAGAGTATGGTCGTGGACATTACAACCAAAGTTTTCTTTCTGTTTTCTCCTTTCTGATTGGTCAACAAGGGTGGCACGTTGGCTTAGTGGTTAGCACTGTCACCTAACAGCAAAGAAGATCGCTGGTTCAAGGCCCGGCTAGACCAGTTAGAATTTCAGTGTGGAGTTTGTATGTTCTTCCTGTGTTCGCATGCTCCGGTTTCCCCCACAGTCCACAGACATGCGCTATAAGTGAATTGAATAAACTAAATTGGCCATATGAGTGAGTGTGTGAATGCAAGAGTGTATGGGTGTTTCCCAGTTTTCCAGTGCTGGGTTGCAGCTGGAAGGGCATCCGCTGTGTAAAACATATGCTGGAATAGTTGGTGGTTCATTCTGCTGTGGCGACCCCTGATAAATAAGGGACTAAACCGAAGAAAAATGAATGAATGAATGAATGAATGGCCAACATGGCTGGGATCACACCAAATGCAGAAGAGGCAAATGAGGCAAATGAGGCAAATTCTGCATGTTCGTTGCAAACACATCACATAGGGGTGGTGGGATGGTAATCTGCCTCTGTTCTACGTTTGCATTGACTTGTATGCAGTTTACTTGCGAAAATACTAAATTCCCTGTTTGGTGTGAACCCAGCATAAGTGTCATTATCGCCACCTGTTGGTTCGACGTGACCTTAAAATGCATCACAGTACATTTTTACGTTTTCATTATGAACAGAGATTTTAAAAAAAAAAACTAAAGTGGGGAAAGCTTTATTTGTTATCGGTGATTTATAAAATAAAATTGATTATTTTATTGTTTGTTTTTTAAAAATAACGTGTACATTTGGACTTAGTTTAATGGAACATAAACAACAAACTACATTCTCCAGCATTTTCAAAAGACGAAACACAAATACGCTGGAACTAGCGATATAGCTAGGAACTATAATCTCATTTTGGAATAATAATTAAGGAACTTGATGGTGCAATGCGTGACCGGCACAAGCTCCCTATGCAAGACAGTGGTCTCATTAGAAGTTATGCTAGCTGGGGATTATTTTCAGGAGCTGCGTGATATTGTTGCGGCTGCAGCCATGGTGGCAGCAAAGTTCCTTGATTATTACGCATGAATGAGAGGATAGTTCCTTGCCATATCGGCCTAGAAAATAGCAACTTTTCATGTTCTGTCGGTCTTTGTACACAATGTAACTACAGAAAAGACAAACTCTTTGGTCATTTTGAGCGAGATGCTAATGGTCTAATTAAATTCAATGATCTAAGCTAAGCTAAAAGTGCTCCTGCCAGACCTGGAAATCAGCTGAATGGATAAAAAAAATTGTAAAACTCAACTGTTTAACTCTAAAAGACTTGCAAAATGAGCCATTTAAAAAAAAAAAAAAGTGTAGTAGTGTTCCTTTAAATCCCTAATTTGACAGCCAGTGGATGAGTAAGGGACCGTTCACATATCGCATCTTTCTGCGCACTCAAGTTTGTCATTTCAAATGGAAGATATATTAGGAGCGACACACACTTTATATATAATATACACATTTTAGTAGACTAATTACCTTAGAAAAACACCCAAACACTGCAGTGCTTTTTAAATTTTCTCCATAAACAAAACTTGTATCAGAGCTGCAGCAATGCTTTGTCAGCTTGTCATCAACCGAGAAAACGGTTGATGGTCACCAAGCAACATCAGACGACAAAGGAGCGCGAGCCCAAAACGCGTTGAAAATGGTGAAGGAAGCGACACGCTCATGCTTTCCACTGGCTTTTAGACGTGATATGTGAACGGCCCCTAAAAGTCCAACTGCAGCTGATTTACCCTCTTGAGCAGCACTATTCCCATAGCCGCCTGTGCAGTGAAGAGCACAGCGTTCATCATCATGATAGCACCCACGGCCTTACTCGTGCTGAGAGCGGCTAAACTCACGATCCATCCACTGAGACACAAGAAAGAGAGAATATTAGAGAGTAACAATCCAGTGGCCAGATAGAATAACAAGAAACAGGATAGCAATATTATTGGACACTCACCTGAAACCCCAACCAGGGATACCAATAGTCATGATAACATAAAGCACCAGCTGGGCGAAGAACACAAAGAAAAATGCAAAGAAGTTGAAGGAACTGTCACTCCTGTTGAGAAAGAGAGAACAGATTTGCGTGATAATGCTTGGAAACACATTCAGCTGGCACATCGATTATAATCAGGCATCAATAATGTGAACATTTCCACTGAATTTGTAAAGAATATTTCATTAGTTTGACGGCTTCAGCCACAATATTCTTAACAACGCCCCTCGTACCATTAGCTTGATGAGAGGGAACGGTGCAAATGAAAGCCCTGCCTCCTACTCAACATTCAGTTTCATTTAAATGTATATACTACACAATTTGCTAAAAAAAATAAGTGCATTTATGAGTACTGTGCACTACTGTACTGTGCACTTCTCTGTTTGAAACAAAGCACTAATGCTGAATCAGAATCAGAATGAGCTTTATTCACAGAGTGTGTGCAAACACAAAATGAATGTTCTACGTTTTTTTCAGGAGCTCAGGGTACATACAGTACATATCAACACAAGAACACAGAATGACATTAATAATAAGTGAAAAATAAAGTAAATAATAAAAATTATGAACTTACAAGTCTTACATCTAGATGGTTTATGTGTATTTTAATACACATTTTATGTAATATGTGCATTGTTTACTTTTTTAACTGTACAATAAGAAATAAAAATGTTTATGTAAAAGTATTTACAATTAAGTGGGTTTATTGGTTACAAAAATCATAAACAGTAAGGGTCCTGTGTGTTTACTATAAGGGCAACTGACATGGTAACTATTTAGGTTGGAGATGGTCAAAGGAAAAAAAATAACTGTTTTTATGCCTTGATGTTTTTGTGCATAAAGATCTGTAGTGTCTGACTGTGGGGAGAAGTGTGAACAGTTGGTGGCCTGGGTGCGAGGGGTCTTGAATGGTACCTGCCCATTTCCTCATTCTGGAGATGTACAAGTCCTGGAAATTGGGCAGGTGCACACCAATAATCCTCTGAGCTGTCCTGACAGTGCGCTGCAGCCTTCTTATGTTTGTTTCAGTGGCTGATCTGAACCAGAGAGTAATTGAAGAACACAGAACTGACTCGATGACAGCTGTGTAAAACTGTGCCAGAAGCTCGTGTGGCAGGTTGAGTTTCCTCAGCTGACGAAGGACTTACAACCTTTCCTGGCCCTTTTTCAGGATCGGTTCAACTCAATCCAAAGTTAACATGACGAAAGGCAATATAAGGAACACACCAAACCAACTAGCTGGACCCACGCTGACCGAAGGCTCAATGAAGCCCAACGGCCGACTGTCAGCTTGATGTGTTCTGAACTTTACATCGGAGTCTTTCTGTTCCAGGTGAGCAACATTAAGATTGAGAGTGGTGGGAACTGCATCATCCGAGAAACAGTTTGGATGCAAACTAGTATGGGTCCAGCGTGTTTGGGAGACTGGACTTGATGTAATGTATGATTAACCTCTCAAAAAACTTCATCATGACTGCGGTCAGTGCTATGGGACGTTTGCCTTTGAGACAAGACACAGTTGACTTCTTTGGTACTAGAATTATGGATTGCTGGCAGCCCACAAACCTCCGCTGTCATCCATGACTTCTGGTTGGCATGTGTGGTAATGGTCTTGCACTTGATGGAATGCAGAAGCACTGTTTCGATGTCTTCTTAAAAGTCTGCATTGTTGTTGTTGATCAGTGTTTCTCAACCACGTTCCTGGTGGACCACCAGCTCTGCACATTTTCCTTGTCTCCTTAACCAAACACACCTTATTCAGATAATCAACTCATTAGCAGAGACTGAAAGACCTGTAATAAGTGTGACAAAGGAGACATCCAAAACATGCAATGTTGGTGGTCCTCCAGGAACGTGGTTGAGAAACACTGTAGATGACTGGCTCTTTAAACATGTTCCTGTGTCTGTGTCTTGGAAGCAGTCCTTCAGTGCTGATGTAGCATTGTCTGGTCACATATGATCTGTTTTTGAAGCAGTTTAGCAAGTTTGAAAAGTGGTCTGTATGCTGGACTTAGCATAACAGAGATGTGGTCCAAGAAGCCAAGATGGGGGCTTCTCTGTTGTATAAACAAAGTCCAATGTGTTGATTCCGCTTGTTGCAAAATGTACATGTTGGCAGAACTTTGACGAAACTGTCTTTAGATTTGCATGGTTGAAATCACCTGCTATGATGAAAAAGCCATCAGAGTTGTTTGTTGCTTGCTAATGCTGTTCTACAATTTGCAAAGACTTCGCACAGTCACATATCCTTCGCCATATCCTGACGTGCATCTTTCAAAAAAATGCACGTCGCTAGGATGCATATTGCAAGAATTGTGATTGGTCAGCTTGGAAGTGGTGACAATTGTGGGTGGGGCCAAAAGTCATGGGAATGGAGCGAGGCCTGTGGCACGAGTACTTAAGCGTCAAGTCCCACATGGATCCCAGATGAGATACTTCTGTTTAATGTTTACTTTATGATAGGGATGCTCATTTTGCTTAATTTTGCCAATCGGCAACTTCCGCTCGTTAACCGAATATTAATCGTTAACTGGTCAGATTAATATTAAATTATTATTACATTTTTTTTAAAATTGACGTATCTATTTTGTGTCTGACACATTAAATATTGCATTTTAAAATACTGATTTATTTTAACATGCAAACATATTAACAACAGAACATCTTCACACAGCTGCAGTGTTTCCAACAGCATAAAAAAAAACAGAATAAACTAAATAAAAAGAATAAAATAAATAGTCCTGCCCTAAATATTTTTCACTTAAATGACAAATTTAGAATACAAAACGAAAACACTGACTGAATCTTTTTTAAGAACCAGCATAGGCTGTTTTTTCCAATCATATGTTTTTTTTCTTCCGTCAAATAAAAATAGCAGGCTACCTCAAATCGATCGCTCCACAGAACAAATATGCATTTAATTAATGCTCCGCTGTTATTCTTGTATCACAAACCTCTGTCAACGTTTTTAGTAGAAGTCATTATTTTAAAGATTATGTCTTGAGCGTCTGGTTTTACCTTAGAACTTGTGTGCTTTTATTTCCTCTCTCACTCGTGGTTCATGTGCGCGCGGTGCGTGTGATGAAAGACAATGACAAGGCTCATATGTTGACTTGTAAAGTATAAGCTACTATAGCAGATAACAATTTTGTTGATTACATATGATATTGCATTAATTTGCATACATGTTTTATAAGCTATAAAATGAAAGCCTCAGTTTGGTGCAGAGATATCATTATGCAAAAATCAAGAAAATCTTTGGATTTGTTTGATTCGTAGGTTATGTGGGCTTTTTTTTTTTATGGATATTTTATAAGAACTATTAATAACTGTAATTTTCCAAATGGAAAAAAGGGTTGGTTTGTTGGTTGTACACTAAATCATCACAACTATAGGCTATTTGTTGTGTTTATGAGCGGTGCCGGAGTGCGATCTGATTTCGCTCCGACTTGTGGCCAGCTTGTTTCCAAAGCAGAGCACATTTCAGAAAGTTTTGTTTTGCGGCTTCTTTCTCCTATTGTGCAAATAAACTAAAGTGTTTAAGACGCAGATCCAGGACAGAGGCAATCAGCATCAGCGCTGGTTTGGCATCAACTCGTCTGTGTCAAATTGTGACCAGCAACATTCTTCTTTCATTTAGCTTCTTTGGCAAAATATGTCTGTAGCCATGTGTGGTTGCACGTGTTACCATCCCGCGAGTTAACAAATGTGTGTTGCACATTTATGTAGCCAATTTAAAAAATAAAAAAAAATGTTTTTTTAATCGTTTAACTGATACCATTAATCGGTTAAAAACACACCCTTCCGGTTAACGGTGAATCGGTTATTATGAGCATCCCTACTTTATGGTAGAAGTTGTTGAACATTTGCCAGTTCTCATCTTTCTTTCTTAAATAAAGTGCGAGTTTAAGCTACTTCTACAGTAGCACTGTACACTTTTTCAGCATAAACCCAAAAAAGAGAAACTCAACACAGTGTAACATAAAAACCCCACCACCTACTAGCATTTCAAATGTGTGATTGCAGTGCAACACAGACAGAAGTATAAATGCTCTTAATGGCGTCAGCTATAGGGTTGCATAATCATTTGAAATGAAATAGAGATCGTGATTCAGCAAAAGCTGCAATTCTCATGTACATGTTGTCAGGTAAACTCGGCTCTGGCGTCAGTAGTAAATGTCCTCCGAAAGCCAGAGGGTGCTCTCGTGTGGAATTTTTAGTGATTTGAACATGGGGGAATGTAAACTGCGACAATAACAAAGGCCGTGACCTCCCTCGTCAGATAAATGTTCAACTCGATGTTATATTCAGATGCTTTCCTAACTGCTGTTGTTTATTATCATGCATTATACCTGTCAGGATATTCGCTAACAGAAAGAATATCAGGTTCTTTATTGTTTTTAAATGCACTTACATTTATAACAATTATTTTGAAAAAGAAAATTAGGTTTCACTCTCAGCAAGAGACTATGTTGGTATGTACCTGAAGGCTTTGTACACAGGCCTGTACCAACAGACGAAGGAGCAGGGGGTGAAGAGGAGAAACCAGAGGATGGCAAGGCCAAAGCCCACTCCATTATTGGGATCCACACAGAACACAGCCAAACAGGAGATGAGATTAATGAGCAAAGTGCATGCTGTGACTAGAAGATGAGAAAGACGAGAGAATTGGGGAAAAGTGGAGAGAAAGATAAGAACAAAGGAAAATTGCAGACTGGCAAGTAAAAGCACAAACTGATATAGTGGTTGACTAATAAACTTGACAAACTTGATGAAACTAAAGCAGGTGTTCAAATATTTGGATCAGTATTTATACATTCATTCATTTATTTATTTATTTGCCAAATGAATATTAAACTAGTATTAATGATCAATTTTAAATAGCATCTTTGTCAAATAAACAGCAAAAGTAGCTTGTCAAGGTGTTTTACAAAAAATACAAGATAAATAAAATATTAAGGCATATGAAAAATTATTCAAATCAATCAGATAACAGATTTTTTTTTTTTTAACTCTGAAAACATGACTGACACAGTTTCAATTTACTAGAACTTCCATGTTAAGCTGCTTTGACACAATCTACATTGTAAAAGCGCTATAGAAATAAACATGAATTGAATTGACTTTTAGCATGATGAGGACTATAAAAAATAACAATAATTATTCAGGGTTATTATAGTTAACTAAAATGAAAATAATACAACAAAAATTCATTGTTGTTCAATAAAATATAATAAACGTTACCTGAAAAAACCCAATCAAAACTTATTTCATCTAGTCTAACAAGGTGTATTAAAAATAACCACAACAAACAAAAAATATGAATAAATTACACCAAAATAGCAAAAACTTTAAGTCAATTTCAGATGAAAACGAAAAGGAACAAACTATTAGTAAAACATCAGTATTGTTCTAGCATTGAGGAACTATTGATGGATTAAATGTCCTAAAATACAACAAGAGTTCTTACAACTAAGAGTTTTAGCTTATTATTTGATAGCTATTGCCCCTAGTCAGGTGAAGACTTTTTTTGTTATGTATTAATGAAATATATTATTAAAACTTACATTCATTATAAGTCATTTTAAACACAGGAAAGTAAAATAAAACGTTTTGTCTCAGTCAAGGGTTTCTCAGTCACAAAAATAGATAAAATAGTATCTGTGAATTACTATCTGTGAATTAATGACTACTTCAGTAGTCATGTCAAAGCAGTAACTAAATCAGCATACTATCATCTCAAAAACATTGCAAGAATTAGATGCTTTGTTTCCAGTGAGCACTTAGAGAAACTTGTTCATGCTTTTATCACCAGCAGAGTGGATTACTCACTGGCCTTCCCAAAAAACAAGACAGTTGCAGCTCATCCAGCTGCCAGGATTCTGACCAGAACCAGAAAATCAGAGCACATCACACCTGTCCTCAGGTCTTTACACTGACTCCCAGGTACATTCAGAATAGATTTTAAAGTATTATTACTTGTCTATAAATCACTAAATGGCCTAGGACCTCAATACATTACAGATATGCTCACTGCATACAAACCTAACAGATCACTCAGATCATTAGGATCAAGTAAATTAGAAATTCCAAGAGTTCAGTCAAAGCAGGGTGAATCCGCCTTCAGCTACTACGCCCCCCGCTGCTGGAATCAGCTTCCAGAAATGATCAGATGTGCTCCAACATTAGGCACGTTCAAATCAAGGATTAAAAAACATCTGTTTAGCTGTGCCTTTACTGAATGAGCACTGTGCTATGTCCGACAGATCGCACTATTATGTCTTTCTTTTCTTGTTCATTCTTTTAAAACCTGTTTAACACATTTTAATTAGTTTTTATCTGCTTTTAATCATTTTTATTCTTTATTGTTTTTATTTTCTTATACTTTTTTCTTTTATTCCTGTTTATGTAAAGCACTTTGAATTACCATTGTGTATGAAATGTGCTATATAAATAAACTTGCCTTGCCATGCCTAATAAACATTTATCTTATTCTATATAAACAAAATATGCATTATATTTAAATGGCCAAATATTGGCTGAATAATCAGTCTGCCCAATATATTGGTCAATCACCACAACAAATACTCAATATAAAAGAACAGAAGATACATTCATAACTAAAGTCTTAGCTAAAATGTTGGAGAAAAGACAAAAACCAAAGCCATCCATAAACTGCAAATGACAATACATGCTAAACTGAAGCAAACTTACACATCCAGTAGTAGTACATGGTGGTGACGGTGCGCTGGAAGCTTTGGCTAATCTCCAGATTAATGTCCTGATAGAAGCACGGTCCCACCGGAAAGAAGGAGGGCAATGGGGGCCAATTATTCTGACGTGCTGAGGGAGAAGAACACAGAAAGAGATTAATTTCCCCATTCATCAATCACATGCGCTAACATCACTCCATTAATGTCCTGTTCATTAATGCCAAGGTCTAAATCGCACTCTTTTTTTTGAAAATACCACTCATCCATCACTGTCATCTTTTTAACTATCCCGTTTCTTCATCCCCTCCTCTCTCATTCAGTTCTCATCCATCTCTGCGCCATCATCATAACCCTGACCAGCAATTTCAGAAACCCATCCAAATAATCACTTCGGTTCTGAAAATATGCTTGCTTTATGCCTATCCGTCTGTCTCGCCTACTATTTAGATATCTATTAGTCTTTTCCTTAAAGTGGATTCTTTAACAGCATCCAACAATATGAACAGAAATATGCTAGCAATGTGTTACAACTAGTTATCATTTTAAAATGTTAATAACATCAATTCAAGCAATGCGCGCAAACATACCAGCAACTTGCTAATTCATGTTAGCTTTGTGGTAACTGTGGTAAAAACATTGCTAACAAAAATTCATGCTACAAACATATTTTAACAAGTTATCAAAAGCCAAACGTGTAAGCCATGTACTAAAAATGTCAGAAACAAGTGTTAAACATGTTGTCTGTGTGTCAAACCTGGCTAATTGACGCTAACAACATTCTGAGCATGCTAAAGACATGGTAACAACATACAAATCCATACTAGAAAAGTGTTGACGTGCTAGCATATCCCTAAACATGCAAGCAACGTGACTTCAATTCATGTTGTGCTATGTGTGCTAAAATGCTAATATATGCTAACAGCAACATGTCAAAACATGCAAGAGACATGCTAACTCGTACTAACAATATGGTAAACATGGTAATTTATGCTAACAATGTGCTAATAACAACAACATGCATGTACTAAGAATGTCAACATAATGCTATTGTATGCTAGCAACATTTTAAAAGCACATCAGGGCTAATTCACAGTAACAATATGTTAAACTAAAGATGATAAATATGTTAATCCATGTTAATCCAACACAGTTACATGTAAAACACCGAGCTAGCAACATGTTAAAAAACATGAAAAAAGTTCAAATATGCTAATATATGCTAACATGTAATAACAAGCTAATAATGCTAACATATTGGTGAAGATGTTCATGCACATACATACTACCAATGTGTGGTAATCTTGCAAGAAACATGCAAGCTAGTGTTTAAACAAGCTAACAGGTAAAACATTTAATACGTTTTAATAATATGGTAGTAACATGATAGCATGTAAATTTCACATTCGTGCAGTGGTAAAACATCCTATCATCATGCTAGCTGTGTTTTTATACACATAAATATGTTAGCCAACATGCCTAAACATGTTAGAAACTTTCTTTCTACTTCATAAGTTTCATTTAAACTTGTCAGTTTGAGAAAGAATTGTTATAATGTTTAAAAGAGCTTTATAAGCTATAGATTATAGCTTATAAAGCTCTTTTAAAGATTAAAACAATGCTTTCTCAAACTGACAAGTTTAAATGAGTTAGCATTGTATTCCACTAAATCTTGATTACATAGAAGCCTGTCGTTTTGAAACACACTGATTGCTAATATCATTTTCTGTGTTGATTGTGGCTGCTTATTCATAAATACGATCAAATTTGCAAAGGGAGCTGAGAGAACTTCCCTTTTTCAGCAGCTGAATGTCTTTTATTCAAAAGTCTTCAGTAATGCATATAGAGAAATGCATTTTGTGAAGTAAAACCTATCAGCACAATTTTAGGAAGTTGTGGATGGATGTCAAGTCATCCCAATGTGAGTTTAAGACTTTTGATTAATTTTCAGCATTAAAATGGTTATTAAAAGCAAAACTAATTGGAAATTGCCACCACATATATATACACAATGTCAGCAGCAAAATTCAAAACATCTCATTAATGTTTCATTTACATTTAATTACATTTATTATCTTAATAAAATCAAGATATTGTCACTGATTCCCTCACTCACAGGCTCCAGATCCAAGTGCATGAGCATTCAGCTCTCTTTCTCTTCTCTCCAGCTCCTGTGCTTTTCTTTCCAGCTCCTCCTGCTTCTTCAACAGATCTGCTGTGGTGGCATTTACTGCAGACTGAAACAGAGGAAGGCCAGTTAATAAGTCATGAAATGCCTAGCACTTTTCTGTCGCGATCACTTTAATAAGCATAAAATGTGCACTAATAATATTAAATCGCTGTGATAAATGTAGATAGTGTTTTAAATAGTGTAAACAAATTACTTTTTGTAGCAGTTTAAACTTTTAGCTTTATAAGCAGTAGAATATACAACATTATTATGCATTGTAATATTTATTATACACTATATTATATGCATTACACTGTATTGTATGTATTATACATGTTAATAAAAATGTATTATACACTATATTAAGCAATATTATATATAAAAATATAATAAAAATAATTATATAAAGAATATATTTTATAGAATACATATAATTTTAGAACATATATTTTAGAATATGTTTTTTCAAAAGCATAATATTGTGAAATATGAGTACAATTTGTTAAAATAACTCATTTTTTTAGTATTTGAATATATTTTATATTGGAATTTATTCCTATGATGACAAAGCAAAATTTCAGTATCAGTTTTCATCTTTCAGAAATCCTTAAAATATGCTGTTTTAGTGTTGATTTCTTCTTAGCATCAATGTTGATAACAGTTGTTACTGCTTATTATTTATGGTATTATTAAACCATAATATATTTTTCAGGATTCTTTGATGAATACAAAGTACAGCACTTATTCTTTGTAAAACTAGAAATCGTTTTACTGCCACATTTTATCAATTTAATGCACCCTTGCTGAAAAAATAATTAATCTCTCTCCTTAAAAACAAAATCTTTCTGACTCCAGCCTTTTGAATTGTTAGAACGTACTTTTAAAATGATTAATATTTTGCTTTTCCCTAAAACATTATAATAAATAATCATGCATCAGTAGTCTTAAAACAAAACAAATCAATTGAACAATATTACCCAAGCCGGAAAGAAAATGCTGAAATCATTCAAATATAGAGGTAAAAAAAATTTACGATATATTTAAAAATACAATTATCCAAGCATTAAACATATATGACTGTTAAATCAGCTTAATTACACAATAACCACTGAATAATTGCATTAAAGTAACGATTAACCTAAATCGAAAAGAATGCTAATAAAACACTGCTTTATAAGTTAAATTAAAAGCATAAACGATGTTGACAAGGGCAACTGCGTGCAGGTAATATGTTTTAATGAACTATCAAAGCTAACAATTCAAAATGGAAGTCAATGGAATCATTGCAATGCAAATTCAATTCGACTCTACACTACCTGACAAAAGCCTTGATGTCGATCCCAGTTGTAAGAGCAACAAATAATAACTTGACTTCTAGTTGATCATTTGGAAAAGTGGCAGAAGGTAGATTTTTCTGATGAATCATCTGTTGAACTGCATCCCAATCATCACAAATACTGCAGAAGACCTATTGGAACCTGCATGGACCCAAGATTCTCACAGAAATCAGTCAAGTTTGGTGAAGGAAAAATCATGGTTTGGGGTTACATTCAGCATAGGGGCGTGCGAGACATCTGCAGAGTGGATGGCAACATCAACAGCCTGAGGTATCGAGACATTTGTGCTGCCCATTACATTACAAACCACAGGAGAGGGCAAATTCTTCAGCAGGATAGCACTCCTCATACTTCAGCCTCCAAATCAAAATTCCTGAAAGCAAAGAAGGTCAAGGTGCTCCAGGATTGGCCAGCCCAGTCACCAGACATGAACATTATTGAGCATATCTGGGGTAAGATGGAGGAGGCATTGAAGATGAATCCAAAGAATCTTGAGGAACTCTGGGAGTCCTGCAAGAACGCTTTCTTTGCCATTCCAGATGACTTTATTAATAAGTTATTTGAGTCATTGCAGAGATGTATGGATGCAGTCCTCCAAGCTCATGGGAGTCAAACACAATATTAATTCTTTTTCTATTATTTCTGTTAAGTGACAAGACTTTTGTCTAAGCAAAGTCAGACCTTACTGTCCTAATTAAATAATTAAAAATCAAGGCATGATCATATTTTATTTTGGTAAAATAAGCGTAATCTAGAGGCCTTTGACTTTCATATAAGCCACTTCTGATACCAAATGATCAACTAGAAGTCAAGTTATTATTTGCGGTTCCTAAAACTTGGATAGGTGACAAGACTTTTGTCAGGTAGAATATAAAAGCAACAAGTAGTATCAAACTAAACAGCACCTGTGACCCGTAGGATCCATAGTTCTTGGGTTCGGTCGGTGTGGTCCTGCTGGGAGGTGTTTGGGCAGGGGGCGCAGCAGGAGATGTGGCTTCATAGGGAGGTGGAGGCTTCATCACCCAAAACAACAAGCAAAACTATTAATATCAACTTAATACAAATGTAAGTAATAAGCACAAGTAAGTATTAAACACAAAGTAATTATTTACTAAAGTAATAAAAGTAATAATTACAAAACACACTTACAAATGATTCTGACAGGATCATTTTACCCTGCACAGGTAAATAAATTTAAAATGAAATTGAAAGTGTTTGTGATCTATTGTACTCCCATCATGTCACGTATTAATAATTAAAGGGATGGTTCACTCAAAAAGGAAAATTCTGTCATCGCTTGTTCCAAACCTGTTTGACTTACTTTCTTCTGTTGAACACAAAAGGATATAATTTGAATAATGTTATGGAGCAGAAGCCATTCACTTCCATAGTATTATTTTGTTCCTAATATGGAAGTCAATGGCTTCTTCTTTAGAATCACTTAAAGATCCCGTAAAATTAAAATGAAGTTTTTTAGATGTTAGTTTCAGTACGTTTTAAGGAATTCTAAAAGCTAGTGTGCTACAAAATCAGTGACAAAATTCATATTTAGAAGATATAAACCAGATATAAATTATATAAACTTCTGACCAATCAAATGCTCTATAGTATCTGGCATGTCCCACCCTCTTCAAGATGCTTCTCATTTGCTTTTCATTTGATGCACTTGAGCTAAACCACTCTGTAATAAAAATAAATCACTATTGGCTGTTTTTTTAAAGGGGAGGAGCTACTATATGCTGCCCCCGCTCTTCAAGTTTAAGTTGAGATTATGTCACATTTTGAATAAAACAAATGCACATTTCAAAGCACTTCACTGGACCTTTAAGTGTGAGTAAATAATGAGGAATTTTTCATTATTGGCTGAACTATCCCTTTAAAGGCTACACTTGTAAAAAAGTAGGGTTCCACACAATTCATTCATGTTGTCCCAACACAAATCGATTAAGTTAACTGTTTTTACAAATTTAAGTGGATTGAACATAAAACAATTAAGTTGTCTCAAACAAATCTCATGAACTGTGTTTTTTCAGCTCATTTTAAATAAGTGGTTCAAACAAGCAGCAAAAATAACCTTTTGAATGTATGCTGCCATGTAAACACAGTCACTTATGGACACTTATGTTGGTTAGAATGGAAGCATTTACCGCTGTTTGGTTGTTGTCGAATGGGTTGTAGAGGTCCAGCGTGGCATAGCCAGTGTTGCTGCTGTGCTGAGTCACTGATGGATCCTGCAAATATAGAGAAAACACAGCTTTCAGCTCATTTGCAGAACATGGAGGATAATGATTAAATATCTGGGCTGACGACACACAAAAAAAATTATATTGGTTAAGCCGAGCTCATGGTGGCCAAGGACCTGAGACTGTAAGCTCACAATTTTCCACTGCTAATATTGTATACATTTCTATCTTTTCTAAACTACTGTAAGTATCCACCACTGGATTAAATAGAATACAAGTGTTTAATTTATTATTTCTCAAAAACAGCTCAGACATATTACTCTGAAAATTCTTCAAACAAAGCAAATTTATTATATTTGCATTAACATTCACTTTCAGATTTTTAAAAAATCTGGTGTTAACAGAAAAATATATCAATTTATCAACAAAATGCAGTCTTGAAAGTGTTTAATATGAAGAAAAGACTAAGGTTTAGGCAATGATATAGTTTCAAAGGCACTTAAAGGTACTTCAAACATACCCAGGTCCAAAAAAACCCTCAAAAACACTCAATATTAATAATTATTATATTAATAAATTATATGCCTCTCTTAGAAGTTTAAAAGGTTGTATTACTTAAAGGAACAGTTCACCCAAAAATTATTCATTAACTCATCCTCCACTTGTTCCGAAACAGTTTATGTTTCTTTCTTACTTAAGAACTTAAGAAAGAAACTCAAACTTCTGTTGAGCACAAAAGAAAATATTTTGAAGTATGTTGGGGGAAAAACAGCCATTGATTCCATAGCTTTGTTTTTATACTATGGATGTCAATGGCTGCTTTTTTCCATCGTTCTTCAGAATATCTTGTTTTGTGTTCATCAGAAGACAGTTCATTTAAAGGTTCAGAACCACTTAAGTGTGAGTAAATAAGAAAATCTTCATTTTTATGGGTGAACTATCCCTTTGAATAATTGTTTAATCTTTCTGGGGGAAAAACATGGTTTATTATGAGGGTCTTAAAACATTTACAAAGTTTTGTTTCTTTAATGAAATCAAGCTAAACACATTGAGGGTTTAAATACAAATATAATTTGCAATCATGCTTACAAAAAATATATCGGTTTTTAAATTGATAGTGATCTTTACATAATTAATTAACTAATGATAATACAATTACTAATAATGGTATTATTATAAATTAGTTTTACCATACATACTCTATTAAATTTAACCAAATAAAATGTTGAATAACGCGTTTGTTATTTTGGCATTATTTAATTCCTAAAATCTTTTTATATATCTTAAGACTTAACCAACACAGACGTGGTCTATTTCATATGGCGTTCAATATAATATTTTAAACTGAAACTTTTAATTTCATTGGTTGACTAATCTAATTCAGATACACTTTGAGCAACAAGTCCCCAGAAACCGATTCGTCAAATTCAGATCAGAATGTAAAGCATTACACAACGAGATCAAACATTCAAGAACATTCTCTTGTCCCAGTATGACTGGCCTAACATCTAATAAGCGTCAAGTCTTATGACAGCATCACAAGAGCTACAGCACCTCACAAATAAGGCCACAAATGAAACGCATACCGTTTTCTTGCATACAGTTACAAAGTCTAAAACAGCATATTATACCATTACCTGAAATGGATTATGATCATCAGACGAATCAGGAAAAGTTGTGTATTTTGACATCTTGGTGTTGGTTTAGATCTCGCCAAGATGTGAAAAAAACAGGTTCAACTCAACGGTGACGACCAGTTACAAAGCAGAACAGTGTTGTAGCGGATAGTTACCGGTAAATCTTAATCCAGTTCGGTAAGTTCTTGATTATTATAACACAATTCAAGCAAAACAAATCACACCGTAACCGGTTAACACTAACTAGCTAACCAACCAACATTACATCGAGACGTCAGGTGTCCGTTTCAAATCAGTAGCACATCTTGTCCTTAATTTACAGTGGTTTCCGGTCTTCTTCTTTGGTATTATCAACTGTTTGTGTATTTTCCTTTGTTAAATTTGACAAGCGACGCGATTGTGTTTCAATTTTACTCTGACAGCGCTTGTGTAGCGCTGCTGTACATGAAATGTGTTCCTATCACATGACAGCGATGTTGCCATGTTGCGTGAAATAAACAAGCAAAATAATATAAAAACAAACCGATATTTTTTTCGTTCCGGAACTATTAATTGGTGTGTAATTAGCTTTTAATCAATGTAAATGGTAAAATATTTACTAAAAACACTAGAAATAAACCAGCCGTTGAATGCAACTGCTCGTATTTAAAAGTGACTCTTTGAAAAGCATTTCCAACAATGCTTATAATGATAATGAATGGGCGGATATGGCAACCCGACCGAATAGCACTGAGGAAGTACTCGTGTCACATGACGGGGAAGAGACAGTGAGAAAGCGCTATCATATTGCTGAAGGGGAAGGATATTGGGGGGTTTGTAAAAGAATCTGTCTGTCTGTCTGTTCTGTAATTTTGCCTATCTATCTATCTATCTATCTATCTATCTATCTATCTATCTATCTATCTGTCTGTCTGTCTGTCTGTCTGTCTGTCTGTCTGTCTGTCTGTCTGTCTGTCTGTATAGAACTGTAGCTATGTGTTTCCAGTGCCCATTTTAACCACTGGTCGTCGCTGTTTCCTCGAAAACGTAAACGACGTAATTTTCTCTGTGAAATATAAAGGGGGCAACGGGGCAAGTTGTCACAGTGGGAAGATTGCTGAAGGCTTGCAATTCTCAAGTCATGTGAGTTCACATGGATGACAGGAGGGCAGAAAGTCAGTCATATGATACCTCAAAACACAAACAACCCCCCATCCTCACCCGCACGCACACACAATCACCCTCCTGTGTGTCTTCTCATAAAACTGTTCCAGTTTAATGTACTACATATCGGCTGCATATTCAGATTTTTTTCTAAAAACTTAATCTCACTGACTGCACAAGTTGCTATCTCTGATAGATTTTCTCATGTTGCAAGTATATGACATGTTCCAAAAACAAAGCAGCACTCTGACTTCGGTTTTCACCAGATGTGGATGTCAAACACTGAATGAAAACCAAAAAATCCTCCAGTTTGCTTTGAGACAGAAAGACTCCTGGATTAAATTATTTGAATGTCTGATTTTTGTGTGCAAGCTTCCAGTAAAGCTTAAAAGCAGTGCATTAATCAGTGAGCATGACAGTGTGATGGTAAACAGGAATGCAAACTTAATGGAGAAACAATATGCTCTTTATTTCTGAGTTCAGAAGAAGGTTATACTAAAGTGACAATGCTAATTCTCTAAACCATCTTCTCCTTCTCTTCTCTGAATGGGCGTGTCCTTTTGCTCTCCTTTGAAACCACAACATTCCTCAGCCAATCAAGCAAAGCCTGGCCCCATGACATCATCGCCTGTGGAATGAGCTGACACAAAGCCCACTGGTGAGTTGCCAAGGGAACCAGCAGGGATGGAGGGAGCTTCAGTGGACCGTGTGTGGGTTTGTAGGTTTTGCCCCTGTTTCGCAACAGTATGGTGTCAATTAAAGAAGGTCAGAAATCAGGATCTGGGCCTCATTTGGTGCATACCACCACCACAATGGCCTTAAGCCACTCGATGCAAAAGTTAAATACATGGTGACGACTTGATGACCCTGTTCTAGAGTTTTTGCAATATTAATCTTGTTAACGAGGTGAGCGGTGAACACACCAGGCGTCACAGCGGATATGAATAATATGTGCATGTCTGAAAGCGTTTTGGCATTCTCTCGGAATTGTAAATTGAGTCAAGAAGCCCAGACAGACACATGGAATGAGTGAAAGTTAATGCTGAGCAAATGTCCCACACTCAAATGTGATATATGTACATTTACTACATTTCCACATATATTTGTCATATCAAGTATGAAAGCTATAGGTGGTTTTTAGGGCGATCTAGACTGTTGTTTAAACATTGCTGGTGGGTGATAACATGCCTTAGGTGATTTCCATGGCTTCACAAGATGTTCAGATGCTGGATGTTTACTTTGTTAGATAGATTTATGTGACTGTTGTGAAGATGCTATGTACAAGGAATCTTTCACAGTATTTCCTATAATATTTTTTCTTCTATAGAAAGTCTTATTTGTTTTATTTCGGCAAGAATAAAAGCAGTTTTAATTTTTTTAAAAACCATTTTAAGATCAATATTATTAGCCCTCTTAAGAATTATTATTTTTTCAGATTGTCTACAGAACAAACCATCGTTTTACAATGACTTGTCTAATTACCCTAACTTGCCTAATTAACCTAGTTAAGCCTTTAAATGTCACTTTAAGCTGAATACTAGTATCTTGAAAAATGTCTAGTAAAATATGATGTACTGTCATCATGACAAAGATAAAAGAAATCAGTTATTAGAAATGAGTTATTAGAACTATTATGTTTAGAAATGTGTTGAAGAAATCTTCTTTCCATTAAACAGAAATTGGGGGGAAAATATACAGGGGGGCTAATAATTCAGGAGAGCTAATAATTATGACTTCAACTGTAAATATAGGTTTATAGGTGATTGCAGTTAGGTGGTTTATAGATGGTTGCTATGACATTGTAAGGGGGTTGTTATGGCATTTGGTTCTTATACATTTTCAAATGTTTGTTACTGGAGTCTTATGTGGTTTCTGATGGACATTTGCTGTTTGGTAGCGGGGGTTCTGAATGGTTGTTAGGACATTGTTAAGTGTTTGTTATGGAGTGCCGGGTTGTTGCTCGCCCATTAATGATGGCTGTTAGCATGTCCTTGGCGATTTCTAGGGCGTTATCAAGTGGTTGTTAATTTGGTTTAGGATGGTTGCCATGAGGTTCTTGCTAGGCGTTTGCTATGTGGTTGTCAAAAAATGTGTATGGTTGCTTGACCATTACCAGATGTTTGGGGGGGATTAGGGTTGTTTCTAGGGAGTTTATATGGCGTTCTGGATTTCTCACCCATTGCTTGAATTTGTTAATGTGTTTTGGGGATTTCTAGGGTATTACTAGATGGTCATTAAGGGTGTGTGGGTGGTTGCTATGTCTTTCCTTAATACTCTTTGGGTATTCTTAATTATTGCTGAAGGATTTTGATGTTTTCTGGTTAGTTACAAAGGGGTTCTAGGTGGTTTTAGGGTGTTCTGGATTTCTCATCCATTGCTTGTAGTTATTAATGTGTCTTGGTGATTTCTAGGGCATTACTAGATGGTCATTAAGGGTGTATGGGTGGTTGCTATGTCTTTCCTAGATATTCTTTGGCTGTTCTTAATTATTGCTGGACTATTTTAATGTTTTCTGGTTAGTTACAAAGGGGTTCTAGGTGGTTTTATGGTGTTCTGGATTTCTCACCCATTGCTTATAGTTGTTAACGTGGTCTTGGTGATTATAGGACATTACTAGATGGTCATTAAAGGTGTAGAGGTGGTTGTTATGTTTTTCTAGACAGTTTTGGGTGTTCTTAAATATTGCTGGAGGGTTTTTATTTTTTCTGGTCAGTTACAAAGGGGTTCTAGGTGGTTTTAGGGCATTCTGAGGGATGTTTGTGGGGCTTCTGCTATGTGGCAAATGATTCTTGCTTTTGCAAACACCACAAAAGTGTTGTCATGGTCTGCAATATCGTTACGCAGAGTTTGTGAACTTTCTCAACCTCCTCCAAAAAGCATGTAAAGTCAATGTCAACCTCTGTACACTGCAGCACACGCACACTTTAAGAGCTCACAGGTTATATGAGCAAAAAACCCTTAACAGGACCACTGAGAATCGTTTGAACATGCATATTTGAACACAGTGGACTGAAATGTGCACTCCTGAATAAGAACTCCACTGTGAGCTCCGTTGTCTGGAAACCTGGAAAATTCATTATTGGCAGCAAACTGAAAAAATACATCACTGCTGAATAAATTCTGTCCGAGGCTAAAAGAAAGACAGAAGGAGAACAATAAAGCGTTTTAACTTTTCTGTTAGTCTGCAACTTTTTTGCATCATTTAATCATTCAACTTTCAGATGCGTGTGTCCTAGATTTGATTTTTTTTTTTAAAGCAACAGTTTGGATCGAGGATCTGGCTGCAGAAAGACAAAAAGAAAGAAAATGAGGAATGACAGACATTCCCTCTGACCTCATGCAATAACTAGCAGCAGATGGGAGAAAGTGCAGTGGGAATATAACCGTAAAAATGTGCAATTATTTTCTTTTCTAACATTTGCTCAGTCTTTCCATACTCTTTCCCCTGATCACTCTTGCCAGGGAATCGTTCAATTGATGTACTTTCAAGAAATACAAATTTATAGTGTTGTTCAAACCTGCAAGTGGTTGGATCGAGAGACAGAAAGTGAGAACGGGGCATTCTGAAGTGAAGGAATGAGGCATAACATTAACCGGAAAAGAGCAGCCAAGGTCAGCGTCAAGGAGATTTATACATCCAGGAGAGATGATAACAATAAAGCAATCATGAAGTTTTTACATGTATAAAGTTTTATTGCCAAAAACATTTCTAATTGATAAGCCACATTGTGATATATACAGAAAACTGCAACATTAAATGCACAAACAATAACAATAAATACACTTTTCAGATAATGCGTCAAAATGCAGCACTTGCTACCATCTTTACACAAGTATGACTGGAGTAACACTTTAAAATAACAGCACATGAATAACGATATACTAATATGTAATAAACATTACTTCATTATGAACTAATAATGAGTTAAAACGTGCTAATCATGAACTAACTTTTGAGTCACATGAGTTCATGTGTGAATAACAGCTACCTTAATTACTCAACATAGGCTCATTCTGAAAACGTAGTCCTATATACATATCTAGAGACAGCGAGATCAGAGGAGCGTATGACTGCATTTCGTCTTTAAAACGAACGATATGGGGCGGTATGACGTCGTTCCTTTTTGCGCTTACCATCTGACCGCTTACCTCCGTATGGACGGCTTTTCTGGTGTTACCAGTTTATCCAGTGGATCGGTCGGTCAGTCAGTCAGTCAGTTGACAGCGGCTTCTGGTGGATTTACACGAGATTGGCAGGCGCGAATGGCACTGGCGAGAGAAATTTGAGATCTTAAAAAGTGTACACAGCGCCCTCTAGCAGATTCGCGAAAACAAAAACTGCAAAAAACCGTACCTCCTGGGACATATTTGGCGCTCTCCAGAAATGTATATAGGGGTACGAAATCAGAATGAGCCTGGGTTGTAATTACTTGTAAGTTCATGTTTGTTATTGAATGTATTAATTAACACTTTAGTTTTAGCTAAATGTAGCTAACATGAACTCATGACCTGATAATGTTTCTTCATGTCATGACTTTACTTGGAGGGGTACATTATTATTAACTTATTATAAAGAACTCATGAACTCTTATGTTTAAACATAATGGTCATGCACGTCTCTCAAGTGTGTGTTTACATTGAAAACAATAGAAAAGTGTTCTGTGTACACCAAAATGAACAGTTTAAACAAAGGAGTTCATGAGTAGTTAAGAATCAGTTCATGATAATGTGCCTTCAAGTAAAGTCATGGCATAAAGATACATTAATAAGTCATGAGTTCATGTTAGTTACATTTAGCTAAATGTAGGTGACTCAAGTTGCAGTTAAAGTTAGTTCATGATTAGCACATGCCTTAACTCATTGTTAGTTCATAATGAAGTAATGTTTGATTTACCTATTAGTACATCATTATTCATGTACTGGTAATGTAAAGTGCTACCATGACTTCTGATCCTTCAAACACCTTTCTTTCTCTGACTCACAAACCTAACATTCCAAACATAAAAAGTGAAAGGACAGGCTAATTGTGCAGTAATAAACTAGCATTTTTTCTTCTTCCTCCACAAAATGTAGACAGTTGAGTTGAGATGGAATGGAATGGACTCAGATCCTTCACTCCCGTTCATACACACGAGTGCAGACAACACCTCCGGCTCTCATGGTCTGGAAAATAAACATCACCATCCGACTGCTTAGACAATTTACAATTCATACCCGACGGGCTTTCAACATTGCAGCACATGTTAAATATTCACATATCAGATCACATCTTGCTCTCTGAATTCAAAGAACGCTCACTTTCATTTCCAACCATGCAAAACATATTTAACTAAATGAAGGTACTGTGAAGGCAGACAGTGAGGGACCTGTTTTTGGCCTAAATGTGAGCTGTGTGACTATAATAATGTGAACATCCACTTATCATCAATAATGAACAGGAGTGAACAACATTTATCACTATATTTATTTATATGTAAACCTTAGTGTTGTTTTTTTAAAATAAGTGGTGTACTTACGAGAATCATCTGGCCATCATTGGTCAGTTCCCGTGTCCATGATGTCTCAGGCCCCTCCCCCTTCTGTAGCGTCTGCTCGCAGGAGATTTTACTGTCCGTCTCCCATTTCGGAAAACTCTGAGGAGGAATTAAAACAGTTTGAAAAGGGTTATTATTAGTGTTTGTCTCAATAAAAGGTAAAGTTTCAGAAGTGAAAGTTTAGCATTAGAAAATATTAACAATACTACATTTTTACAATAGTTTTTTCTAATAGGAAACTTTATATATATTGCGCAAATAATACATTATCTGGCCATAAAAGTCACTGTTTGTATTTGGAAGCTGGAAGTTGTTGAGACTTTTATTTCAGTATGTTGATGTACTTCCAACTGAAACGGAATATTGAGTAGGAGGCGGGGCTTTCTTTTACGCATCATTCCCTAAAACGTAAACTAACCCTAAATCGCAGATTAATGGTAAGAGAGGGTATTAATATGCAGTTGCTATGGAAACCCTCAAGTTGACGTCGACAGAAGGACTGCCACTCCAAACATGGAAGAAATGTTAATTATGTTGATTACCAAAAAAAACACATTTCAGTCGATTAACTTGCACTGGTTAATTATTCGCCCTAAGAATAACAGTGTGAGCTAGCAAAATAAACATTGTAAATTTTGATTTCAAGCAATCTTTAGGAGACTGGACCTTTGTCGCAGTCATTAATAGTGTTGGGGTAACGCATTACAAGTAATGCAAGACATGGAATCAGATTACTTTTCATGTAACTTTAAAAAATGTTACACCAGTTACGTTGTTTTTCCGTTTATTTAATGACATTTTCTTATTCCTTTGTTGATAGAAGTTCCCATAAACGCAGTTGTGTTGTATACCATGTGGAAACATGATTCTTACTGTATTTCTAGCTTAAATGTGAATATGTTTTTACAAAAACAGATTCAGTATACCTCAAAATAATAAAATAAAATAAAAACAGTCCAGAAAAGTTTTATTTAAACTTCACATTTAACTTTTGGTGTATAAAGGTCTAACATTTGTGAAAAACATAATAAAAAATATATATTATTAATAAAAAGCAAGCACAGCCCAGGTGAAAAAAGTAACACAAAATAACGCATTAATTTCCTTAAACATTAACTAAGTAACATCTTTAGTTACTTTTTGTAAAGAAGTAACAAGAGATTGCAATACATTTCCCCAACACTGGCTATTAATATGCTTCTGATAATTTTATTTTTACCCAAACTGATGTAAACTGTGTGTTTTTTCAGTTCTTATTTAACAATGTTTGAAGATGTATCTCATGACCCTATTCCAGAATAGCAATCAGAAGATAAATCTAAAATAAGCCTTCATTTTAGCCACCAATTAAGCTTAACTTCTGCATTTAAAGCCAAATAATGCACCTCTGAATATAAATTAACTTTGTGACATGGCATTAAGGTTTTCAAAACATTGCCTTTATGAATGCAAACCATAATCAAAGCTAAAGGTGGTCTGAAACAATATTTGAGTACTTTTTTTTGGCTAGACAATGTACAATATTCTGTCGTAATGTACAATAATTCTGTCGTAAGCCTATGTACACTGACTGTTAGACATTTTATTGTATTTTTGCGGTACAGTGCTGCCAGCAAGTTACAGCAACTGCCCCTTTACAGTAACTTCCCTGTAAATGTGTTTTACAGTAGCAGGCCCCTACCGCAATTTCATTTTACAGTAAAATAGCCTCACTGCAACTTCTTTTTAATAGTAAAATGCCCTTTACCACATTTAGTTTTACAGTATGACAATTTTTACATAACTTTTACTGTAATTTATTTACATTTTACACTATCAGTACAAAACCTTTATTTTTAGTATTTACTATTGAATTTAATAAATTCCAAACAACTGTCTCATTTTTGTCTTCAGTTACAGTAGCAGTACTCGATTATTTTGATTACAGTAGAATACCGCAAATTCATAATATGTAGTAAGTTACTGAAAACGTTTTAAAATGACCCACAATGCAATGCATATTACAGCAGTGAACTGTAAAGAATGTATGTGGTATTTTACTGGGCGTTTTTGCAGTAAATAACTGTAAAATTGCGGCAAAGTCTTACAGTGTGAAGCAATTTACAGAGATAAATTATAATATTCGAATTTATTATATAATTCTAATAGAAATATATAATATTCTAAAGTTCTGAATGCAGGATTGATGGAGAGAATTTGAGGCATACTGTGCATGGGCGTCCGTCCACCGTGGTCTCGTTGAAGGACTCGCCCACCGTGAAGGACACATGAGTGGTCCGAACGCTAGTGGAGGTCTGAACAGACAGGCTCTCCCCCTGCTGTGAGATCTCAACTGCTGGTTTGGAAGCTGCTGCAACTGCAATCTTCCTCAGAAAGACGTTTACGCCTGTAGAACACACACGTATACATGTGCTAAGAAATTAAAAGCTCGTTTATCATTATCAAAAATCAAAGCAACTTTTCCCTTAGTCAATTTCCTGTTCTTAATGAGCGTGTCCAGTCACTGGAATGCTTTACAAATTAAACAGCAGTCGCCTATTTATGCAATCCAAAAACACCCAGGGAAATGTAAGCCTTTAAACTATTAAGGCAAGACAGTGAACTCACTGTCCCGTTTGTTTCAATTAGGGGCGCCAGCAAACTTGATCTAAGTGAACTTGCCCTGGAGTGAATAATTGGGGTCGAGGGACGGTGTGTCTGCAGAGCCAAACTGCTGGCCGAGGGGCCCCGTATTAGGGTCTGTGAGTCTAATCACAATCCCACGAGGAAATGAAGCAGAACTTTTTTTTCCATGCAACTTCCATTGATGTTTTTTTATATAAATAAATAAATAAATAAAGATACAGACATCACATGCAGTCAGTCAGGATTTTGTTGGGTTTAGTTTTCTTGTCAGATGATAAAAATATACATAGTCTTATATTACAAGTCAAAATAACTTTTAAATAAACATATAGCTACCAAACTGGTTTCTGTCCCAGATTTGAAATACGATTTTTTTTTAACAATCTAAGGTAAACTCGCTAGTTTAAGACCCACAATGCACACTGTAAAAGATATTCATTGGATTTACTAAATATTGGTAAATAAGGTAAGTGCTTGCAAACAATTCATATGGGCTCAATTTAAACAAACAAATTAAGTTGAACATTACTAAATTTAATTTGTTTGTTTAAATTCAGCCCATATAAATGGTTTGCAACCACTTCCCTTAAAGAATTAAGTAAATACAATGAATCATTTATTTTTCAGTGTATTAAAATAACTTTTTCATTTGCAATTCATCATTGTTAACTATCTGTTATAGTAATAGTGTAAGGCAACGTTTTAAATATCATAACTACAAGTAATAATTCATAAATAAATAGGTTTTTCAATAGCAGATATAATGACTAATCTTTCAAACTTACCGAGCGCTTTCAAAAGCTCCTCGAAATTTTCGGAACTTTTCATTTTCCAGGATCCAGAAAAGTCAGAGAATGTTTTCTCCGTGTTTGATTCCATGTTTCTTCGTGTCTTTTCTTTCACTCTGCAGTTTTGGATCTCTCTCTCTCTCTCTCTCGCTCTCTCTCTCTCTCTCATCCACCGGTGTTTCTCTCTTTTTCTCTCTGTCAGATCAGTCTGTTTGTGCGCTGTTGAGTTCTCCACCAATCCGGAGCGTTTGCGCCTGTGCGCGGTTTCATTGGGCGGCCGCTGTTGCTTCCAGTAAAGATCCAGCGAGACCTCAGTTTGCCCCACCATTTGCCTTGAGCAATCGGGTCATTCTTCTTATTCATTCAATTAGCCTACACCCCAATACGTGTTATTTGTCATTCTGAAGGCGCTTTTCTCCAAAGCAACTTAATGTGTGCATGCTTAAAAAGAACACTCCAGTTTATTGGAATTTGGTAATAGGTTAGAGTTAAACAGTTGAGTTTTATCATCTTTAATCCATTCAGCCGTTTGGTGGGAGCAGTTTTAGCTTAGCATAAATCATTAAATCTGTTGTGTTATGAATTGGGGGCGTCACAGTGGCGCAGTGGGTAGCACGATCGCCTCACAGCAAGAAGGTCGCTGGTTCGAGCCTCGGCTGGGTCAGTTGGCATTTCTGTGTGGAGTTTGCATCTTCTCCTTCCTCCAGGTTCTTCGTTTTCCCCCACAAGTCTAAAGACATGTGGTATAGGTAAATTGGGTAGGCTAAATTGTCTGTAGTGTATGTGTGTGAATGAGTGTGTATGGATGTTTCCCAGAGATGGGTTGAAGCTGGAAGGGCATCCGCTGCGTAAAACATATGCTGGATAAGTTGGCGGTTCATTCCGCTGTGGCGACCCTAGATTAATAAAGGGACTAAGCCGAAAATTAATGAATGAATGAATGTTATGAATTGGCCACCAATTAAGGTTAACCTTAATCTGCATTTAACGCCCCAAAAAATGAGCTCTTAATAGAAATTAACTTTGTGACATGTTTGTCAAAACATTGCATTTATGAATGCAAACCATAATCAAGGCTAAAGGTGGTCTGACAATATTTGAGTTAACTTTTTTGGCTACACTGTAAAAAAATATCTGTAAATTAGCAGTTTTCTGTATTTTGTGATTCATGTTTTTATTTTATTTCACTTTTAGCCTTGAAAAGTTTGAAAAAGTGACTTTTATTAACATTTTTAATAGTTTAAAGTGACATATTGTCTGGGTTGGTGTTGTATATTACGGTACAAAAACTTTGTAATAAACTGCCAGTATGTTTTCTATCATTTTACAGACATATTTCTCTATATATTATTTCTCTATATATTATTTCTCTATATATATATATATTTGTAGGCGCTTTTCTCCAAAGCAACTTAATGTGCATGCATGCAAGCAGGGGTGCCAAAACTAGGTCCTGAAGGGCCGGTGTCCTGCATAGTTTGACTTCCTTCAACACACCTGCCTGGAAGTTTCAAGTATACCTAAAGACCTTGATTAGCTGGTTCAGGCGTGTCTAATTGGGGTTGGAACTAAAATATGCAGGACACCGGCCCTCCAGGACCGAGTTTGAGCACCCCTGCTTAAAAGGAACACTTCACCTCATTGGAAACAGGGTAGAGTTAAACAGTTGAGTTTTTTAGATGAATTTGAATTTTTTTAATCCATTCAGTCATCTGGCGGGAGCACTTTTAGCTTAGCTTAGCATAAATCATTAAATCGTATTAGACCATTAGCATCACAAAATTCAGAGTTTTGATAATTTTCCTATTTAAAGCTTGAATTTACTTTAGTTACATTGTGTACTAAGATCAACAAAAAAGGAAAAGTTGCAATAACAATATGTCTAGGAACTATTCTCTCATTTCAGCTGATAATCAAGGAACTTTGCTGTAATACCATGGCTACAGCAAGTGCAATAATATTACTCAGTGTCTGAAAATAGTCCCCAGCTAGATAACGGCAGCAGAGTTTCTTGATAATTATGCAGAAATGAGACTAGAGTTCCTACCATTTCCACCTTAAATTGCAACTTTTCATTTTCATGATTTGCAAGATGCTAATGGTCTAATCTGATTCAATGATTTATGCTAAGCTAAGCTAAAAGTGCTCCCGCTAGACCTGAAGTTCGGCTGAATAAATAAAAAAATGGTAAAACTAAACTGTTTAAGTGTAGGGCAGTTCAAAAAATTAGCCTATTCCCCAAAAAAGAAGTGGAGTGTTACTTTAAATCAAGCTTCTTGCCATGGGATCTCAATCATCTACAGTATGACATGTTTCAAAAAATGTTACGACTTTAGTTTTTTTTTACTTGTAGGCAATACTGACCTGGAAAGCATTCCAGTGTTTTTGTCGAACAAGGAGCTTTTGTTTAAAAATTCAAATGGTGTTAAATACAAGGAAACCTCCATATTATTCGTATTCCTTTCTCTCATACAAACATGCCAACAAAGACATCTCATGCTGAGCTTTGTTAGTATTCAAGCACAACAGTCAGCCATTGTCAGTCAATCATATCACAGCTTCAAATCTCGGCTGTCTTCTGTTTCTTGCTGAGCGCTGCTGTCTGTGTCCTAACAAGACCCTCGATTTCCACCGAAGATTTAAAACACATTTAAATCAACCGTGACTTGTTCAGACTAACAATATTTACATATAAAAAAGGATAATTTAATAAAATAATTCTGTTATTGATAATTAAATTATAATATAAGAAAGTGTAAAATGAGGAACTGCTGTTAATTTCCTCACCCTCAGGGCATCATAAGGTGTAATGGCTTTCTTCAACTGAACACTAAAGAGATTTTAGCTGAGATTTTTAGCTGAAACTCTGGTCCTTCGTTATTCGTAAAATGCAAGTCTATAGCTACTGTCACTGTGAGAGTCAAAAATACACATACAGACAGAGGCGTAACTTCCACTGGGGACAAGGATGCACTTTAGAATTTGTTGGATTTGTTTTTAATTAACTAACATTTTGCTCTTGTCTATTAATTGCAGATAGATGATAAATGTTCAACAGTGTAAATTGTTTAATATGACATTTTATTCACACACAAAACATTAATTTATTAAACGATTCAGTCTTTACAAGCAGCCCCTATGAACAACAAATTAGGCATTTATATTAGTCCAAATTAGGCCTTATATTTTGTATAAACGGAAGTTAAGATTATGTTAAGTCCAATTTCCCCTATCATGACATCCGATTGAAAAAGTTTATGGAATGAGAAAAAAAACTTAGGATGGAGCATGATTACATCATTTGGGAACTGATTGTATCATTGGAAGATGGAGGAAGATTTGAATGCCAGATTGTACTCAGTTGTGGAGGATTACTGTTCACTGGAATCGGCATGCATCTTTTGGTGATGAGAACGAGGAGATACATTTTATAGATGGAATCCTATCATATTGTTCGAATCACTGCCTTGAACCAAAAGACTGATAGCCCCACCCTAAAGGCCTGATAGCCCCACCTTGAAGGCCTGATAGTCCCACCCTAAAGGATATATAGCCCCCACCCTAAAAGACTGATGTCCCCACCCTAAAGGACTGACAGTCCCATCCTAAAAGACTGATAATCCCGCCCTAAAGGACTGAAAGCTGTGCCCTAAAGGATATATAGCCCCCACCCTAAAAGACTGATAGCCCCACCCTGAAGGACTGATAGCTCCACCCTAAAGGGCTGATAGCTCCACCCTAAAGGGCTGATAGCTCCACCCTAAAGGACTGATAGCCCCAACCTAAAGGACTGATAGCCCCACCCTAAAGGACTGATAGC